>CM037837.1:5954217-6171717 GCA_021234535.1 Stichopus chloronotus | reverse complement strand
GGAGCGCCACCATCGGCTGTACAAGAAAAAAAATGGTTTTTCAAGTACTTCTCTTTACAAATGGCCGGAAACGGGCACTTCCCGGTTGTTTTAATTAAGCTGCATTGAAGTAGAGATCTCAGTCTGCAATTACTGAATTAATGAAAAAAAATATCTGTAAAAATGGCAATTACAATCTGATGGGTTGAGATGATACAAGAGTCCTAATGAATTGCCCATACTCTTTCATTTATTCTTGGAGTATACCTTCATCCCTACTCTTTTCATTGAGGACTAGCCCCAAAGGCCCACCCTCAGGGTTTTCACCGCCATGCACTCTTTTTGAGATATTCCTGGGGTATTTCATGCTGCGCCTACCATCACTGACTCGATAGCTATCATAATTTTGGGAAGACTATCCAAGCACAACGCCACCATCAGTTGGCCAGGGAGAGTAAACGCGAAATTTGTGGATGAAGATACATCCTATATTGATGGAAATCATCCTCACAGATTCCACAGGAGCCGTGTTTACGCTTGTGGGGAGCCAATAAACGCCCAAACAAACCATTAACCATTAACTTAAAACTGGCTTTTAATCGCATATACAGCACCGCACAAGTAATTCCAGTCCATGGATACCATAGCAGAACGTATTTATCTGCTCTCTGCCTCTCTCTTGTTCTTGAGAGAAGGATACTAGCGGTTAGAGGGACGGTGTCGTAGGTCATCAGATCATTTCTCTGTAAGACCTTGACCAAAAAAAAAAAAAAAAAAAACAGCCTAAGTGGTGGCACCAAGATTTGAGAATGGGGTGTGGCAAATGGGGGGTAAAACAAAAAACCCTCTTGGGATGGGGAAAGACTTGAACGTAGCGATTGCGGTTCAGAGGTCCGTCCGAGGGGTCCACCCGAGAGGTCCGTCTGGTTCATAGGTCCCCCTAGTGGGTACAGGAGAAAAGCTCCAACGGTAGGACAGGGGGAGAAGTCCCAGAAAGCCCTGAGGGTTTTAGCACATCTCTGGTAGAAAAAATTAGTTTCAAGATGGGCATATTTTTGTTCATGATGCATCATTCATGATCCAGTGCAGTACTCTTTGAGGTTTTAGCACGTCCACGGGTGAAAAAAAATGAAGTTTCAGGAGTCTTGAAAACAAAGGGTGACCACGTATATAGTAATAGATGTAGACAACTATACTTCAGATGAAGTAGGGGAAGCTGAAGGAAACTTTGAGGTTCTGACTGCAGGCCTTTGCCTTTATACCCCCCCCCCCCTTCACTTTGGCACTGCCAAAGCAAAGGCATTTTGGAATCAATTTTAAAACCAAACAACAAGTGACCAGAATGCTTTACTTATAACGCAGACATACTGAAGTCACATTCTCTCCGCCGCGTTCGCACTTCAGGGCCTTACAATATACCGTAGTGAAATACATTGCCAAATGTTAGGAGCTTCACTGGATGATTTATCGAAGCTGCATGGGGGGGGGGGGTAACCAACTCTCCCCTGAATCTGACCACTGTCATAAGGGCCTACCTGTGAAACTGTCTAAGTTGTTGTTGTTTTGGTTTTGTTCTCTGCTTGTGTCAGAGAGAAAGGGAGAGAGAGAAAAATTGCTAATCCGGAAATTTGAAGGGGGGGGGGGGGTGGTTCCTGACTCGGACGCCGGGGGAGTTCCTGACTCGGACATCGGTGACCCCCGCCCCACTCGGGATCCTCCACTGCCAATAGCTAAGTAACTAAGAAACTATACATTAAGGCCTAATAAAAATACTGAGGGCAACACTCCACATCATCTGTTAGCGACATACGACAGGGTAAAAGAACGAATAATCAAATGGACGTCGTACCTTGTCATTTCTTTGTATCTGCCAGTCTATGTTTAGTTGTATGTATCTATATGACACCACACGTAACTGCCTCAGTAGTTCACTTTCATATAACGAACCGTACCGGTATGATATATATACATGGGTCAACATCGTCGAAACAACCTGCATGCAATTCGTCTACGCAAAGAGATGCAAATTGCATTTCAAACACGAGCTTAAAACAAGTCAGTATAGAATATCGCCCATAACATGCAACATACGGTGTTGTGCCCAATGACGGCAATGGAGGTATCCACTGAAATTTCTTTCATAGAAATACCATAGAAAAAACCGTATATTCATCAAAGTGTGAACATCATTTACAGATTTTTTTTTATTAAGATCGAGAGATACGGTTGATATCTAACATGACCATTTCTGGTGATGATATATAAGAACAATATATAACAATCTCCTAAGTGCTTTCATTTTTGTTTGATTGGTAGTATCCATGTGTGTGGCCATACTGTTTTCTAGAGTGGCTGATAATCCATGTAGCGGTGTCCACACATTTATCTGGTTCTTGACTGAATATCAATTCAAGTATATTGTTACTGAACGGTTTGCAAAATGGAATGCATCCATACATGTATTCACACATATATCTTTGTTACATTGCTTGATATCCATAAAAAAATCTCCACACGTACCGCATAGGTCGTCATTGAGGCAAAAGATGCCAAACGAATATCAATTGAATTATCGACAAGACACATTACGCAAATCGAAGATTTTCGTACGTATATTAAATACATACGGGTATTTAAATATAAATTACTATAGATCGATCAATGTCAGTCGATATCTATACACACATAGATTCTTATTAGATCGAGAAATGACTGTATCGATTCGATGATTATCAATGATTGATCTATGAAGATATCCGATGTATAGATCTCTGCTTCTCTAGGTGGTGCAAAGGTCAAAGCGTGAATCCACACATATCTCACTTCAGATGGACGGACAAGTGTAGCATATATCCGCACATATATATACGAACAACTAGACTGTACTGATCGTATCGACACGTATCTGAGTTTGCCGGTATGGGCGGACAACTAGAATGCATACACATATACCGTATCTCAATTACGATGGACAGACAATAAAAAGATCTCCATGCATACCGGTACATGATCTCAGTTTAGATGGGGGGGGGGGGGGGACAACTAATGTATCCACAAATATCTTTCTTTGACCGTTCCACAAGAAAGTGTTGTAACACCGAAAGCTAATAATGGAATTGTCTGCAGAATGCAGGACATACATTATATTCTGAGAGAGTTAACTTAGAGTGAAACGATGGCGCACAATACATATATCATGGGTGTACAGTTCTCTAGAAGTTAACAATAAATTATTCGGTTTGATGATATATACTGATTGTACAAACAATGGTCAGAACACAACTGCTACTACTTCTACTACTACTACTACTGATACTACTATAATAATATTAATAATAATACTAGAATACTAGTAATATTAATAATACCCCTACTACAGGATTAACAATAATAATTTGTAAATATGGTAATAATAAGGTATACAATGACCTAAGTATTAAAACTAATCACTATAACAAATATTATAATTATAATAATAGTAATTGCTAATTATAATGATAATAATATATTGTAACGCAATAAACAGTGTAGTGTAGTGCGAAACGTTGTCGCAGACATGGCTGTCATTTCGATTATGTTTTTGTTTGCCTCCAAAAAATAAGAAACCATCCCATCCCCCCTTTCCCTACTTTTTTTTTCCACTCTTTTCTCTTTCTTTGTGTGGTTTATTAAGCAGGGCAATGAACCCCCACTATTGACACATGAGTTTATAAAACATGCCTCTCAGGGAAACCGTTAACCCGGGTGTCAAATTTTTGTCAGTTCCAATACAACGCCGAGATGCCTAATCTACAACCGTGGTTGTAAAGCTGTAATTCCCAAACAAAAGCTGCTACATTTTGGAAACATGTCTCTGTGCCCACACACACGGACCAGTAAACATTTGCGTCTCTCTTGACATTCAGTTAAATATGCTTATTTTGACGCAAACGAGGGAAACTGTTTTTAAAACAGTGCCCGTTCGAACAGACAAAACGGCGCTCCGAGCGTCGACCCCTGCAAACTGTCGAGTACTTTGTAGTTAGGGTTTTGGGGCTTTTTGTTTTTTAGTTTCGAAGAAATTGGGGGTTAAATTCTTCTTGATTTCAGAAAGTTCAAGTTTGACACCAAAGGGTCAGTTTAAAGAAAGGATCTGTCCAAAAGAGCAACCCATACAGCAACCCAAACGCAATAAACGAACATTTCGCCCAAGTTTGGTTATTTTGTTACAATTATGACGTAGTGTGATTTTTTTACTTTTCACTAAAATACTCTGTAAGTTCAGAAAATTGTCAGAGACCTGGTTAAAGGGAAATAGGGCGCTTAGAATACACTAACACGGCGTACAAAGAAAATAGCTTCGAACATTGTTAAACCATTCAGTCTCATCAATAAATATCTGTCGAAGCTTCATCTCTTCAAAACATTACGCATGTGATGAGAAACGGAAGATGCATCATTTGAATTTTGAAAAGTTTGGGTGAACAAATGATTGTTGAGCAACAAATAACTGAATTTCTATCCGTGAGAATCTTATTCCTTGAAAAGAAGGCCACTGTCCGTCCTTATTTTGAATAATCTATCATTCAACGTCCACAAATATTAGTTTTAAAAATATGGTTGGCTTCTGTAAAACAAACGCCCTATTTCTCTTTACGTTATAACACGCGATAGGAAATACTGACAGTTGAAAGTTATGTTCAACATAAGTATAATCATGTCCGAACTTAGAACGCTGCAATCTATCGACAGAGCTTGCCATCGTCACAAAAATTTCAGAAACTATCATAAAAACATACAAAAAAAAGTGACCACAAGACGCAGGCGCATGCATTGATTGATTGATTCCAGCAATTATTATTATTATTATTCCAACTATTATTTTGGCCACTGCGATATTTACAACAAATGTAAGATCAATATATAGAACAAAAATGACTTACTTCAAGGAGCAACGACTAACTTAATATGTGGATATGAAAAGACAATGAAAAAACAGGAGTAAAAAAAAAAAAAGAGTAACAAAAAAAAAAAAGAAAACAAAAGAAATGTACGTAGACATAGTGGTTGGTGGGTGGGCCCCTCGGAAGATTTGAAAGCTTAAACTATCAAGAAATAACGGAAACCAAGAAACCGAGAAGTGAAAAAAAAAAGAAAAATAGCACACACATACACACTCGTATACACAAACATAAATTTAGTTCTGCCTTTACGATTTTTTGTCTTACATGTAAGAGGCAATAATTTGTATTTTCCTGTCTATTTATGGAATTTTTCGGTACTAACTCCTAAATCATTGTATGGCCCGAAAATGTTTTGTAGAATGCATGTTATGAGGCTCATCCATCACCATGTGGGTCTCCCTTTCTTCTTTGAACCCCAAATTACCAGAAAGCAGTTCAAGAAATGTACTAATCATATTTCCATTGTTATATTATTGATGTGAAAGTTTCAAACGAAAAACAACAACAACAACAACAACAACAAAATAGCTGAGTTAAAAAACAACAGAGGAACGAGGACACAGATTTGTCAAGTTGGGTCTTGGTTTGTTCAACTTGCTAAAATACCGAAATATTTGAAAATGAGATGATACGAGATAGATGACTATACGGGTCTCCTTGAACTATAGAAAAAAATATTAAAAAAAAAAGAACAGAAAAATGTTGAAATTGTTGTTTGTGCTTTTTAAAGTAAGGAATGGTCGTGCGTTTAGGTAATTCAGACGAAGATTCTGGATTAAGTCTAAACATAAACATGATAACCCTAAGCTAAGTTATTGTCGAATTAATCAACTAGTATGTGCTCAATGAATCTAATTTTAAGAGCAACTTTGTTAAGAATCTCAGCGAAACATAACAACTTTAGGTGTAATTGACAATGTGCAAAGTTAGTCAGTCAACCAGTTAGTAACTGAGTTAGCTATAGTCGGTCGTTCGATCAGACAATTAGTCAGTCAGCTTGCGCTTAGTATGGCAGGTAAGCAGTCAATTAGTCAATCGAATAGTCTGCATTTAGTCAATGAGTCAGTCAGTCTGCCAGTCATGCGACCACTCAGCTAGTCATTCATTCATTCATTCATTAAATCAGTCAGTCAGTCCGTCAGTCGATATCTGTTCTCCGGTCAGACAGTTATGAGTTCGATGATGGCGGCAAGAATTTGTGATTCGATGCGTCACAAAACGACTGATAGTAGGAGGTTAACAATGTAACAAACTCTTGTAGATTTTATTACTATTTGATCCATCACGATTCACCTGCTTGTACCTGACTTTCTCACCCATCAGGTGCCCTGTCTTGTCCTTTTCAGCACCCCTCCCGACCCTCCCGAGGCTTGTTTGTCATCGTAGCGGGAAGCCTTCGCACGACGAGCCTCGCTGTTCGGCTTCAAAGCACGATCGTGGGCAGCCCGCAGACAATGCCCAGCGTCCTATTTTGTTGGAAATAGGTTACGAATCGGTCGGCGGCGAGAGAAAGTTGAAAAATGTGAACGATTTCCGGCACTTGACGGATTTTTATTTTTTTATTTTCAGCTATAAGAACCTGTAACACAGATGTTATGACCGATATTGTACTATAAACTATCCGCTTTGTTCTCTTCTACTCATCTATCGGGGCAAGTGGATGGTTCTGTACCACCACCCCATCACGTTGCAAAACGAAAAAAAAAATTTTAATAGAAAAAAAAAACCGTTATGGTTAGCTCAAGCGACACGACAAAAGTGAAACCGAGAGTTAGCTTTCATCTCATACGTTTCTAATACATAACTGTTTTGCTGGGGGGGGGGGGGGTTGTCGAATTCGGTTCATAGTTTACTGTGTAGGGTTGCGCAAGATGTGACAACCTGTCAAAATGGCAAGAAAGGGAGATGGTCCCCCTAGGAGATACAAAATGTTTCTGATGAAAAAGAGATTTCCATGGTAACAAGTGATACAACTCTCGAGGCAATTTTTTTGTTTATTTATTTCTTCTTTTATTTTATTCTTTTATTTTATTGTACCGGTACACTTTTAGTCCTGTCGAGATTACAGGTATCCACGCAAAGACGATTAACTCTTCTGTTGTAAAAAAATGTACCCTTAAGTTGATAAATTATCTTGACTCGTAACTCTTAGAGCTAAAATGCGCTTGTAAGATCGCTTAATCAGTTTTACATTGATTCAACCGGCAAATGTCTATTACACATACAGTTGCCGGGAAATTTTGGAAATTGGGAGGGGAGTTTAGGAAATGGGAGGGGGGGGGGTCGTTTCGCAGTTCCTACTCCCCCTCATTCCCCTCCCCTAACCCTCCCGCTTTTCGTCCAGCCCATGTTTACCCCCAATCGTTGGAACTCTAATGAACACTGTACCGTACTTAGCGAAAATATTATTACAGCGTAATTTTTGTGTCAGCAGGAACAGCTTCTCTAGACGTTGCTTTCGCACTGAAAAGTAAGATAATAGAACCATTCTCATGATTTTACATGTGTGTACATTACGTGTTCCTCAAATCCACCACCACTATTACCACCACCACAGTGGCGGATCGGAGGAATGGGTCTCGTGGACTCGAAAAAAAATTTCCCAAATTGATCAATCGTGCCTTTAATGTTATATCGCAGACATCTGACTGTCGCTTCCCTCGTGACCGGTTTTGGTACACCATGTCGAGAGCACAATTTTTACGTTAATCCTTCAGCGGCCGACGCGCTCCTACAATCTGTGAATTTAGTGAATCCCCCAAACAAAGAGGCCTGGATCCGCCATTCTACAGCCATCAGAATGAATCGGAGAGAAATTATGTTTTGCTAATTTATAAAAAAAAAATAAAATAAAAGTAATGGTAAGTTACACTGCTATTCACCAAAATGACTTATCGTCGAAGTTGTTGGGTGTCAGAGCCACTACTATTTTTTTTTTTTTTTTTTGCACCGCTGGTGACATTTTGAAGTGCCTTATGGAGCTATGAGAATCAGGTTAAAAAAAAAAAAAACAGAAAAAATAGAAGACAGGGCGACTCATACCAGGGGCGAACTTTCTCTTCAGTTCAAAGGGGCTTGACGGTATAGGTCCCTGGAACACACTGACGTCAGAACGTTGGAAGTGCAAACTGGATTCTCATGTGAATCATCGATCGAAATGGTCAAACACCTGGAATGGATGAATTTAAGATTTGTTTTCAAACATGTCCCAGCAAACCATCGGTGGGCCACTTACATCACAGATGATTCTCTGGTAGTATATTGCGCCGATGGACAAAATGGCGTCAAACTCCCCACTGCACGGAGGGTCACGCGTGCTGCGGGAATGACTTGGTATGGTAGTTTCATACGTTCGCACTTGATAATAACACCAGGCATAGTTCGAACAAACGACGCGTACATCGCGTAACGTAAACTGTACAGTACTGTGCTGCTATACTGAGACATTTTATCAGTCCAGAGATTCGCGCCTCAGATGCAGCAAATTTGAGCTGTCTTGTAATCACTTCTTATTTCGTACTGCTGAGTTAAAATTATAATCTTTTGTACATCTAACTAAGCAGTAAAAAATTAGGGTGCACAAACTTAGAATAATCACCGTAAGATTACATTCCCCGCACAGCACCTGACTCTCCAGTGTCGGCCATTTTTTATCGTGGAATAATACTTTCAGCTAAAGTGTAGGATTTCGATGAAGAAACATACATGGCGTCATATTTTTGACGAGAGGGGAAAACAACAAGTTGACGGATCAAAACATTTAAGCAAACTTCATTGACGCGATGCTATTGCCCAGTCTACCTTCGAACACTCCTTGCAGCTCATTTGTAGGTACAAAGATAGAGAAGAAGTAAAGCAATAATAATTTAATACCCCTTCCTCCATAGGTGAAATAAAATAAAATTTTGTAGGCCTATAGGTCTTTGTTATGAGTTGTGATGCGTTAGCGGATTCTACACACACCAAACCAACTAAGGTGTCAAATCGGTTCTTTCTTTCTTCTCCACAGAGAGAAAGATACCAGTATGTGTTGCAGTTGAGGAGATTTTAGAAAGGTACAAGCTATTGGTATCAACTATTTTTTTTTTTTGTAACAAGACAATACTATGTCCCAAAGTTCTCTCACTTTTTTTCCTTGATATGCCATACAATTAACGAACATATATGGTATCCGGACAAATTTCACACCTACTTTAAAACATGAAACAATGCCTTCACCGAAAAAGTCTCAATAGGAGTTCCAAATACTAGACGGCTTGTTGTTATCGTACTTAAAGACGCCTACCTTTACGATAAAAAAGATATTCAACAATGCTAATAGGAGGCTCAGCATATATCGGACTGTTACTGTACGGTAATCACTTAAAATTTTCAACTTCTTTTCTTCTGTTCTGAAACATAAAAACTATCAGTTCGTCTCTTTTTCTGCACTACATCAAGTCAGCTCCCTTCTTTTGAAGTGCAGACGGGAATAAGGACAATTGATCAGAGAACTCACAGAATAAGCATTACATGGACGGCTGCACAATTTCTGTCGAAATTTGTGGCGGAGAATTTCTTGACATTTGTAAACAATCGCGATGTAAATGTTCGTATAAATAGACGAATAACCTGAAAAGGCGGGAAATCGCTTTCCTTCAAACAAGCCGATAGGCTGACTGCTCACAACACAGGCCAGGGGCCCATGTTGAAAACGTCCCAGTGCTCAGGAAAGAAAAAAAAGCTTTTGAATATTGGAATTCCGAAGCATTTGGATGTTGCTCAATTTTTTTTCTTTCCTTCAATAGCAGAACTGAATGTACCAAAGGGCCTGACTTAATTTTTAATAATTTTGAAATAATTTTGAAACACAGACAAGGTGAAATTGTATACCTGGGCTCCAAAAGGCATATTATGGAGATGTACATGCTCATCCCCATTTCTCTTCTGGAGGCATAGTAAAAATGCGAATGTTTGTCCTCTTGTGGGGGTGGTGGAAGGGGGGGGGGGCGGAGCGAGTGAATCATTCTCTTTGTCAACTAACCTGTCTTCAGTCTTTTTTCAATTCTTAGTTGACTAAAATCCAGTGAAGTCAACCGGAATATATTCTGCTTCTGAGTGCAATGTGGCGTACTAGCTAGACCGAAGTTGACGGAAGAGGCTGCTGTGTTTCTTATTCTAAGCGTTTCATATACGTTTACATGTTTCTTTTTTACTTCTTCCCCCAGGCATGGTAAAACCGAACATACACAAACCAGGACTCACTCTTAGAATCTTTGTAGCGGCTTGCACGGACAAGTTGTTTTAAGGCCAAAATCGTTATAGAAGTGACAGAGCATGACGAGCTAAGTAAGTGTCCCTAAAACACCCACAGGACATGTAGAAACGTGCTGAGATAAAAACTTCAACCATTAAACGTTTAATCAATTGGTGTTTATGAATCACAAAGGCGCCCTTTTTCTGGACCTCTCTTGTTTGTATTTAAGAGGTGGGAAGGGCAGGGAGGTAGTATGGGCATCTCTACTACCCTTTTATTTTGGACAATGTGGGACGATTTTACAAAGTGGCAGGATTTTTGAATTATACCCAGAGAACACCCACACCCACACACACATTATATATATATATATATATATATATATATATATATATATATATATATATATATATATATATATATATATATATATACACGCATGGGATGCATATTAATTCGAGCAGAAACATCGATTTTTTTTCAAGTAATTTTGGAAAAAATGTAGCCATGCTAGCGAAACCGCTTACGTTATCGATCAGTTTGACAAGTGGGTTTTAGTACTTCTCATACATAAACCTACAATGTAATGCACTTTCCATTGTTCCAGTGCCTGATACGGACTACATATATATTTCTCTCGCTGTACACACGTGATACAGATATGTGGTATACCCTACGCATGTGAAACCATAACATTTCTAGGACGAATGGGGAGACAGACGAGCAAAAAGCGATCAACCGAGTAGAACGGCGAGAGTGTGTATCACCTTTTCACTTAGTACCGTTCTGCCTCGTTACGCCTAAGCTTATGCTTACAACATTCTTAAACGTTATAGGATAGAGGCTCGCTTCCACAGCGTGACTGAAAGCAACTCAAGCAAGGAGTGATTCCGACACTTGGGAAATTTCTGTAACAGGAATGACGGTAGCACGTTTCATTCATGAAATTTAAGGCTCGCAGAAATGCCGGAAGAGTACACGGTTCATTTCGGTGTAATGATTCCCTTTGACAAAGACAAAAAAAAAAGGAGAAGAAGAAGAAGAAGAAAAAGGAGACAGCTGGATTGAGAGGAATATGAAAAAGAACGGAAAAAGAAAACAAAAAGAACGAGGAAAGCCGACGCAAAATGAAAATTTCGGCTGTTGTGCAAGAATAAAAGTCAAGATGTAGTAGGCTATATTTTGGGATGCACGAAATCAAACAAGGCATATAGAGGGTATAACATATTGGCACAGAATGTTAGCATAGGCTAGTGTTGCCTTCTACAGTTTTTTTTCAATGGGACAGATTGCCACAAAGATGTCCTTTATTGAAACATCAACGTGTTTTTCTATAAACGATGAAGTGCTTGGTGCTAAAAATCTGTGATACCTTCGTACCGTATTGTACATAGGCATATATGAAGACGAACTCATTGCCAGTGACAGAATATCCTATTCAGGACAGATACAAATACTAGTTCAATTATATACGAGAGTCAGGAAACGGAGGGTGTTTACTGATATCGTTATATTTGACATTTTTGAAAAAAAAAAATATCGCAAAAAGTAAAGGTGTGCTTTTAAAAGTATTTCTTTATAAAGTATGCCCAAAGAGTGTCGTAATAAATCCAAAAAAAAAAACATAATAATAATAAACAAAAATTGTTATTATAAAACAAAAAAAAAATATTATAAAACCAATATTTGCTGAGACAGAACGGTAGATTATTTACAGTAAGGAAGGAAGATAACCTTCTTTCCAAGAAATAAATTTTTTAGATTAATAAGATTAATAAGATAAATTTATTCATCCAGGCTTTCAAAAAGTGCAACGATGCATCTTCCATAACTCATGATCTTATGCATAATTTTTGAGATGACGATTTGCCGGGCATTATGTTTATCGACGAGACTAAATAGTTTAACAATGATTAAAGCTATTGTCGTTGTATGCCATGTCCGTGAATTTTAAGCCCCATATGTCCCTTTTAATACTGTTAGCTACTTGATTAGGGGTTGCAAACTTCTTTGCTGGATTGAATAAAAATGAATAAAATGATAAAAAACAAATTTAAGCACGAAGTCCTTATACATTCATTGTTTCCTTTTTTATTCTATTTTAAGTAACTTGGAGATGACCAAATAAGAAAATTTCTGCGTTGACTTTGTACAGCTAGACTCTATACATAGAAACAAAGCCATTGACTTCTTTGAGAGTCTTAGTTTACAATACAGTCACAATCATGCATAGTCCTCAATGCACATACCGTGATAGCTATCATTAGTAATAACTGAATTCTTTTACACAATGCTGCTTTGTGACTCTTCTGAATGGTGCATGGGAGACAACCATGAAAGGTTTTTCATGTGAGCCGAAATGTTTGACAGAGTTTAAAATCACGTTCAAAAAACATGTGTGCGCATGCTCCGAAAGTCAGCTCGTCCTTCTTTCTGCGCAAGCGCACAAAGAGAGTGCCCGCGATTTGGGAGGGGGGGGGTGGGGTGGAGAGACTTTCTCGTCAAAGAGGTGTCGGAGTACCTGTTGATGAGTGAGAGAGAGGGGGGAACGCAAGAATAATTAAAAACGAATTTGCGGAGCGAGAAGGAAGGAGTAAAGAGGAAAAGTGTGTGTGTGTGTGCATGGGGGGGGGGGGGGGTTGTACTAGTGGTTCAACGAGTAATTGTGATAAAAAGAAGGGGCTCTGCATAGTAACAATGTGATATCATAGTAATGTATATCACAGTACTTCTGAATACTACCATCTAACCGGAAAATGCTTAATCTCCAGTATATACCGGTGCTTAGTTCGTTTCACGCACTTTTTTTTTTTAACTTCGTTTACTTCTTTTCTGTGTATGTCCATGTCAACTTGTAATGCATGTAATCATCATCAAACAGAAATTCCAAAAGTCCGTATTTACATGAAAGCATTTGAAACGTGAGGGACGATACATTGTTCAACTATCGAATACATAGCAAGTGCATGAATGGAATAATGAAAGCAGTTGAAAGAAGAGACAGAGAGATAAAGAGGGGGGGGGGGGGAAGAGAACAGTCACGGTCATGAATATTAATTTCAACATATTCATACCTTTGTGTAACTGTTTTCGCATGTCACCGTGACAAACATTTTGGGAAAGCTTTGAAGAGTATTTTTTTTTAAAAGGAGCAAGATTATTTCACTGCCTATGAAAACATTAAGAATGGATGAAAATCTATCATCTGGCTTTCAAAAGGTACTACTTATGGTATACACGCATTGCAGCCATCCCACTACCCCCCCCCCCCCCTAACTGGTTAGTTACGGCAGCTTGTATACGGCTCCAAACATTCAACTGACTGCAAAACCATTAAGTATTCTAGACTGTATACCATAAAAAAGTATTTACTTGCCAGGAGAACAGGTTTAAAGGTTTTCTGTTAGTAAGGGAGGCATTCAGGCTAGTAAAAGCATTTAGATTATTCTTTCACTGGTCTTATGTTTACATCGTTCTTTGTGGGTTGGGCAGAATACATAATAATTCAAACCACGTGTCGCCCATTCAAAGAAATACACGCATGAGAAAGTAACAGGTTTCAACTGTAAAAAAAAAAGAAAAGAAAAAAAATGAACGCAGAGCTATAGATCTGTAATTGTGTAATATCAGCTGTTATTATTTGGATCTGTTGTTGTGACGACAGAATCCTGGAGCCAGAAACGCCCGTGACAAAACAAATCTGGTGTCTAGGAAGAAGGGAAGTTCCGGACTGTCGTCTGCAACGATGTTTTAAGATTTCCAAGCACAGCACACGTAAAAGCCAAATTATACTAAGCCTACACTTTGTTTTCGATACACAAGAAATAATGTAACGTTTTCGGGAATCCGTAAATCCATATATTTTTTTTACGAAGATACGTGGACAAATATTATGGAAGCATGCACAGGGTGTATCACTACCTGATCAAAATCCTTTGGATGGGTCAAACTGGTGGTACAGTGATATGAAGGAAGGGCCTTGGAGAGGGTAACCCCCCCCCCCCCCTCGGCCGGGATTTGGTGCAACAGAAGTGTACAATTTTAAAGTTCATCTGTTTAAAAATTTTCCGTCCGTCCGTCCGGGGTAGCCTTTAACAGCGATTAGACGCCTGACTCCGTATTTAGCTATATAGCAGGCTTGGCCTACGCCTCGTCCTTGATTAAGCTGAAATTAAAGACTCTCGAGTTTTTGTACTCGCCTGTGAAAGTCTCACTTGAAGTTTATTCCTTGATGAAAACAATGTCAATGTTTCGACCCACTTTTGGGTGCGACAATGGCCTCCTCGGATTCGCCGGGAGAAGCTGGTGGGGGGGGGGGGGGTGGATGTTAACAGTGTGGGTACATATCGCCTGTACATTTGGAGTAAATAAATATGATCCAGGAAATAATAACTATGCAAGTTGAAATGGAAGTTTCATCACACAGTAAATTGCGAGTGTCAGGAGGCGTCGATGGTTTTGTAATGTATTTCACTGAAGAGCTGATATATATTGGCCCATATGATTTAAGCCTGCAATTGTGCCCACGTCTCTGAAATTCTGCACACGCCACCTCTTATAACAACATGCATGCTACAATGCATTTTGACACTTCGTAAGACTTGTATTCACTAACCTTTCCTAATGCCTCTGACCATAACCTAACCTTGTCAGATATATCAGGTATGATATAGATGTCTCGAGACACGACAGTGAAACCTGACCAAAAAAAAAAGTTTGGATTTGGTGCTTCCCATTCGCTTGCTCAAAGAAGCAAGTTAAGTTGAATGAAAGTTGTCAACCAGTACATCATTTTATTTTACACTTTAATCGTTATTTTATAAGAATTTGAAATCATAGAATCATCACTTGAACCTATCTGCTTTCTCAAATAGTCTGAATAATGCAACCAAATAACAAATTATAACTTTTGAATATGTAATTTTAATCTTTTTTACTTTTAAATGCTCACGCAATCACTTTCTTATGTTCTAAATCCCATTTAATTTTTCTGATTATAAATGAAAGTACGAAATAAGTGAGATATCGCTGTTAGATAGTTTTAAACGTTTTATAAGGATATATTCACCAATATGATCGATTGCCATAACGTAAAAATAAAACAAAACAATCCCCCCCCCCCAAAAAAAGACGGACGACCAAACGATTATCATCGAACAAAGAGATGATGGGGGGGGGGGGATGTGGGTGGGATGGAGTAAAGTGGTGGAGTGTGTATTGGGGCGATGAAGGTGGCGTGAAGGTTCCTTTATGTTTAGCCCAACCCATACGGTAGTGGAATATAGCTGACCAGACATGGAAGTTACTGTTGCTGCCGTGGGCGATGGTAGACTCAAGTGGCAAAACTCGTGAACATGTGAACCGAAGGAAGAAAGATGATAAAGATAACGATGGTAGCAAAGAGGGGAATCACCAGGTAACCAATATAATGCTGCAATTAATAATAAAAACACAGAAGTATAGAGTAAAACAATATCCATAACTGCAAAGTCACTCCGGGTCGGTTTTTATCTCTTTTTTTTTTAATTAAAAGCAGAAAAAAGCATTTGTCTGCACGCAAGACATTTTTGAATTACGTCAGTATCCAGATGAAGTACACCTTGGTAGAACAGTCAGAGTTAAAGATCTCTGTTACACTATAGTGAAGCTTATTGTTCCTGTTCTGGGAGTTCTTGTTCCCCTCTTTTCGCAAACCAACAAAGAGATAGAAAACGAGACTCGAGACTGTAACAAATGCAAAAAATAACAGAAAAAACACAATCTGAAATTTTAGACTTTATCAATATAACAATTCGTGTACTATTGACTCCTTTATCTGATGAACCGAAGCGTGACTACATATATACATACATATATATATATATATATATATATATATATGCATATATGTAATTGTATATATACATATATATATATATATATATATATATATATATATATATATATATATACATATGCATATACTATAAGAATAATAGCAACCGGTATCCCTTTATTACAGAAGTATGGCTTCTGTCTCTTCAGGTCAATCAGTCGCTTCTGTCGTGCGAGAACTATAGGACATCAATTTTTTTTTTATTTGCTTGTTTGGTTGTTTGATTTGTTTAGTTTATTGTTGTCCTAGGCTTTCCTATCTTGTATATCTGTACTTTCTTTCAAATTATACTGGTTTGTGCTAGCGCGTGCTGGCATGTGATTTCAACAACACAAACACAAATACTGCATTGAAGCAAAAGATAAAATGAAAGGGCTATTCACCCTGGCAAAGTAGTACATTGTTGATAAAATTTTCGTAAAAAGCTGCTGTACACACAGAATATGTTAGGCAATGAGACTTTAAGTCAAAATTTGGACATCAGTTTTCTACTTTGCATCACCCTACGTTGTAAGTTTTGTTCAATCAGTCGATTCTTTGCTGAAAAGCACAACATGTAATATGGAAATGTTTATGTAAAACATACCGTACCTACCTGCTTGCAGGTACGGTAACTTTTCGCGGTTACCGGTCACATTACCGAAACTGATTACAACAGGTTTCGATTCGGTTTGATTCTTGCATAGGAGAAAAATCTGAAGAAAAAAACAAAAGTGGGTAATAGGCCTATCGGGTAAACACACCCACACATATATATGTTCAGCCATATAACAACACAAATTGGCAACAAGGACATACATAAACCTATTCGCAATATCTCGTCCTTCTATATAGGTCTACAGAAAGACTTTGCACCTAACGCAATTTTCCCGCTTATCTGCTTACCTCTCCTGTTTTCCTGCTTTTTCCTGTTTATGACCAACACCAATGAAAATGTAAAGAAAGTTAAAGGGAAATAGAGCGTTTAGAATACACTCAAATAGCACATAAAAAAAAATAACTTTGATCATTGTCAAATCATACAGTGTCACCAACAGACATCTGCAAAAGCTCATCATCTCAAAACATTATGCATGTGATGAGATGCGGAAGATGCTTCATTTAAATTGTGAAAAGTTTGGGTGAACAAATTATTGTTAAGCAAAAAAAAAAAAAGTCTCCATGTGAGAACGTTATTTTTTGAAAAGAATACCACTGTCCTTCTTTATTTTGAATGATCTGTCATTCTATATTCATAAACATAATTGGTTTTCAGTATGGTTGTTTTCTGTAAAACAAAGACCCTTATTTTCCTAAAAAAAAAACAAAAAAAAAACAAAAAACAGGATTTATGACACTATAAGACTGCTGAATTCAGACGAGGATTTTGTTCGGTTGTGTCTAATTTTTATTTTGCTTGGAATTTGTGCGAAATTGTTGATTTGTGTAAAGCAGCGGGTCAACGATAAAAGTTACGTCACATAGGCGTTGGGAGAAAACACAACTATTGATGCCAAGTTGCATTTGTCTACCAGAAAAACCATTAAGAAAAAAAAAATCAACATGAACAATCGTTGTCGAAACCCATGTTAACGCGTTATGCTGACATTAAAAAGAGAACTTTTATTCACAAATCACAATACAGCCGCATCATCGAGTCCATGCACTATTTTCTTCAAATTTCAAATTTCTGTTTAATGCCATATCGGTTTCTTCAAAGGGGTAACACTTGCTTTTAAACATTTTAACAGAATTATTCAGTGGGCTATACTGAGGAATATCACTACCATAATTACATTTGACATTTCCAAAAGCTATTTGCCATCGACATCTAACATCAACATTTTTTCCCTTATTAGTTTTGGAAAACTAAACACTATTTTGTCTTGCAGAGTTAAAATTGTGCTTATGCGTCTTCTAAGACTTTCCCGAACTGGGGGCAGTGTTCCCTTAAACACATTCGAGACGATCTGGGGACAAGTAGCGTACTGTATGTAAGTGACATCAAAACCGTAGACATTACAACCCGAAGCGTGATAGCACATATTATTACCAAACGCACAGTAGCGTGCCGAAGTGTACACTGTACTGATTCTAAGAATGACATTTGCTTGTCATGCCATAATCTTCTTTCCAAGACTTTTTGAAGTTTTCCCCTCCTCCGTCTGACCAGAATTCTAAAGGAATGAAGGTGACTTCTTGCAGCCGAGGCACGTTTAATAGCAGACACTCACCCAAGCTAACAGAAAAGAAACGAACAGAGGCAGAGAAGAAAACCCGAGTGCATTTTTCAGTTTCTTTGAAATTCAGATGATTATGCAGGCCATACACAGAACGACACGATGTTTTTATTCACCCATAATACGAAGTTGCATAGTGCAGTGACAAACTAATTAAAAATATGTATAATATTTTTATTGATGGGTTTGCTATTTTCTGTCCCTGCAAGTATCAACCCCTACATGATAGTTGGTATATGACATTAGGATTAGATATTTTGTGGAAAAAGCTGTGGATACTTTTATGAACAGATTTTATCGAGATGAGTTAAATGATGCACAATTCAAATACTTGAATTGGGATGACGGTATACACGTTACAGAAAAGTTGACATGAAATTGAAATTCTCAGGAAGCATACTCAAAATTTTCTGAAATATGTTTTCCAGTCTTAAGGAGGAAAGTCATTAATACATGCTGTTCTTTTTATGTTGTTTTGTAGATAAACGACTCATGGAAAATACATGCTTCTCCTTGCAAAGATCCATAAAGTTCTCTTTGTGGAAAGAATGTTTAAGGTTCATCCGAAGAACTCAAGAATGCACAGGAAAAGATCTGATAAATTTCAGTCTCACAACTGCTTATTCTCCCGCCAAAAATAAAACAAAAGACAGAAGATTCCAATTGTTCTCCAGAAAAGTCTGAAACTGAGAGAAAAAAAGAAAGAATAAAAGATTGGTACAATCTTGTTTTCACCACGTCTTGATAAAAAAAAATAGTGGCTGAAATGAAAGAAAGAGAACAATGAATCCTTCAGAACGCTCTGTCGGTCAATAAAAAAGAGCACAAGAAAGTAAAAAAGTAAGGGGGGGGGGGTGTGGTGACTGGGACGGGAATCCTTATGACTGTGGGAAGAAGGCAACCGCACACCTACTACACTCGAAACAAACTAATTAGTAAGATGTGAAAAAAAAAATTCATTGTGCTTTTGTTTTCCTTGGTGCCATTTGTGAAGGTTATGTCGTATGTAATAAATCGAGAAGTAATAATAATAAAGCCGCGAGCGTGTTAGAACAATACTTCTTTTTTTTTTTTTGTCGCTGTTCTGTTTATATGTAGATGGATTCAGATTCGATCTCATCATTTGACAAGAACAAACGTAAAAATAAAAAATTGGAGGAAATCTTTAGTTTCCAAATATATTGTTTATTACACATTTTCAAGAGATGTCACATGGCGAATACAGGTAATTGATGACTAAAAGACACAGGATATCAAGGAAATGGAGAATGCATGATTTGTAACAAGTCCTCCCCCCCCCCCCCCCTTTTTAGCGATACTAAGTGACTGATAGAAGTGGAGATTGCTCGCTTTGAACAGCTCAATGCTTGTGGGGTGATGGAAGTATAGAGTGCGAGTAGCGTGGTCCACGAGCTGCCTGTTGGGATAGGTGTTTCTGTATGTGTGTATGTTTGTGTGTGTGTGGGGGGGGGGGGGTGGGGTATGAAAGCACAGAGTTACTGAAATGTCTTATTCAGCTTTCACCTTATAACGTTCGCAATATGTGTCAATATGTGTAATGTGTATTGTATTGCATCGTATTATATTGAATCCTTCCTGACGAAACGGGTGTAAGATCAAAAGAAAAGACAAAGTCCAGTTTCTCCCAGAGACAAAAAGTGGAAAAGGGGAAATTTCAAAATGTTGCGCAACTGTTCTCGTCCTTGTTTCAAGAAAACGGAAGAAACGAGACACACACAAACACACGCATACACACAAGACAATCACATTAATATTAAAAAATAAAAATAAGAAGAACTCGGAAACAAAATGGAGACATTTAAAGCTGAAACTGTTTTACCGTAAAATTAGTGACGTAAATAAAGAGAAGACATTTAGGTCAATGCAAAATCAAAACGTTATGACGTAATCCTTCACCTGTTGGTTTAATAAAACATATAACCACGCAATGACGGGACAACAACGTACTGTTTACCGACCACTTGTTTGATATCAACTTTCATATGTAACATCATACGTAAGAGAAAGATGACCTCATTTCTACTTCTCACTTTTAAGGGTAAAATGTTTAAAATTTTGAACTGACCTGCACAGGAGGCTATTTAAATAAAGTTTTCTACTCGTGTCTCGACGAAGATCTCTAAGACAGGGTAAGCAATGATTTCCATCAACAACCGGTGAACCATTGCCTACAGATAAACTATAGAATTGACAATATTACCCGGCTTATGTCAATGTGAAATGAAATCTATTTAAAGCGGCTGGGGTATATTCTGTGACACCAAACGGCTTTGAGACTGGTTCCTACAAACCACCAAACAAACCCTGGGACAAGTTGGAATATGCAAGTAAAATTGTTCATTTCTTCCAGTACTAACAGGCAACCTACAGTCACACTTCTTTCTTTAAAGATGTAATAGTTTACCCAGTTTTGGTGTAAAATACCCACAATTTGGAATCGACGTAAAGGAAACAACGTCGCTCTTTATACGAATCCACTCTCAGTTGATATAATGACTGGATTAAAGCAAAAATTGTGAAAATTTTGTAAAAGCAGCCTCAGTTTTCGAAAAAAAATATCACTGTGAAAATGGGATTGTGAACAATTACCATCAGCGATGAATAACTATTTCTTTTTAGTAGCATGGAGGGCTCGTATTTGCCGCACTTAACAAGTTTTAATGAACACTGACTTTACCAGTTAACCAAAATCCGTATTGAGTGTTACCAAAATAATCTCCACTTCTTTCTCTTCAAGTTGATGTAAAATATGTGAGAAATGGTCGAAAAATTCTGCAGTTATATCATAATAAACGAGGAGTGTTTTTATTCTTCAACTTCTACTTTGTCGCCGTTATTGACGCACATGTAATTAAACCAGAACTGCAAAGAAATTTGTCACGTCATATAGCCTAACGTTATATGAAAATGTACACAACACTTTGGTGAACAGACGACAACAGCTGATTGAAGCAGCTTCCCTAGCCGGACCTGGAAATATTCATCAATGAACAGCACTCACTTTGAAATTTATAAAAGGCCAAAACAGAAGAAAAACAGTCGATATATTGTAAGTTTTATAATGAATTCGGGTTTAAATCATACCTCGAATGGATTCATTGTGACGGCAAACAAGGTGAGCTCTGATTCTGACGTTCGAAAGTGTAGGCTATTGCGTTGCTACGGTGATATGGAATGATAAGTGTTAGGATAGTTGAACAAGACGTGCGTCAAATTCTGGTCCTTGACGATACTTCAGTTTTTCCTTCTTTTCGGTAGGAACATATACTACAGTCAAGTTAGGGGAGAGAAAGATGTGCGGGATTGTTTGTTGAATTGATGGGACCCCCGTAACAATTCAACGCAAAATACTATTAATTTGAACTAACTGAGGACTTTATGCGTGTATAATTGTTTAGCTTTGTAAGTTTGTGCTCCAATAAATGGAGAAAAACTTGATCATCGCTCCTGTCCTTAAAGGGATTGGCCACTGAATGAAATTGATATATTTCATAAAAATAGGAATGTTTTTCTCTCTTTATTGGTAAAATCCATACGTCAATGGAATGTTTGGTCACGAAATTAAGAAAAATTACAGTAATATTTATTTCAAAATGGTGCATGGCGAAATCGGGAACTTGTGATGTCACTCAGGCACAAATACTTGAATAACCTTTGTATTTCTTTCTGATCTTGACTGCCTGAAAAGGAACATTACAATAGTTAAAGAGCTGTGACCTTACTTTCCACAATATTTCAAGGTAAATCTACACCATACCCACTAAACATATTCACAGGTGTCAAATTTCAAGGTTAAACGGATGCTTTGATTTCAAAGAAAAACAAAGACATCTTGAACTAAATTGTCATTGTTCATGGCATTTTGGTAACCTCGGAACATCTGGAAATCTTTTTCTGATCAGAGAAGTCTTTCTCCAAACAGCAATATCTTGTTAAAGTCCGTACCTCACTTGACAAAGTGGAAAACTTCCTCTACCTTCCTAGCCAAAAAAAAAAAAAAAAAAATAATAATAGTGAAAGATTCATCTTCTATAGACGGGCTCTAACGCAAAGGCAGTACTCAAAGATCCTCCACGTTCTACTTCGGTGGCATTAAAACTCTCCCTTCTTTTCAAAGAGATGGGGAAATTTTAAGGGAGATGGGGATGGAAATGTAGACGGTGGGTGGAATTTTAGAGGGTAACCCAATTACCTCTCCCCCAGCCTACTACCACTTACCACTCATAAACATACATACAGACACGCTTGAAATGAAATGGCCTTCACAGCGAATTCTCACAGGTTGAACTCTAAAAGTTTCGAAAATACTTTTAAATTTCCTGGGATCCTCCTCATTCTCACGAGATCCGAGTGATAAAAGAGTGAAAATAACTGAAAAATGACACCAAAACAAGACTACGACCGTAGATTATTTTAGGCCTGCACTCTCCTTGAAGGTGCACACTGCAGGGTGGTCTGTTTGGTCGGCTCTCTTTTTGTCACCCACAACATATGATATTTTGAACCACTTTCATGACTTTAGATTTCTAAATCAATAAACATGTTTGGATAATTCTTTCCAACAAATAATTTTTTTCAGCGAGCCTGGTTAAATATTTGAACGAGTCATTACGTTGGTCTTAAATTATTATTTGTCTTTCAGTTATCTGTGGCAGTTGCATTAGTTTTTTTTTTTGGGGGGGGGTTGATAATTATGAGACAATGTTTTGAGAAATCAAGAGGAAAGCATGAATCGAAGGGAAATAAATAAGTTAATATAATAAAAGAAGGATTTTACATAGGCAATCGTTTTCTATCTCAATTCAAATGAAAAATTATCCCTCAAAGAAAACGCTATCAAATACACACATTAATTGATTTAATCCACCTGTAAACATTTAAACCAACCACGACAAAAAGAAAACCCATACAAAGCAGACAATTTACGATTTATTGTAACTTCACTTTCTAATACAAATATACAGAATAGCAAGATAAAATACACTCATTACCATTTTGTCATCGAATACATTGTAAATAGTAAGACAAAGTTTTTTGTAACTTTTTTTTGGCTGAAAAACTGAAACATGATGTATAAGTTACAGGGAGGAGAAGGGAGTAGTGAAGCAAAACAGAAACAAGAAAAAGAAAATGAAGGGGGGGGGGGGAGACTAGTCTCACAGAGATGAAAAAAAATTAGATAGAGAATCAAGTCGAAACGAAAATCTCATTTTGTAAGCCTCGAAATTTGTAATAATTGGCTTTTATGCGAAAAACAACAGATAACTTTGGAAACATCGAATGTATCGTTGTCCTTGAGCAAACCCCGAAGGCAAATAAACACTTGATTTCCGTCGGAAATAGTTCATGAATAACTCTCAGAGGAAAATTATCTCGTTGATTAGAAGGAAAAAATGAAGCCATTTCCTACCTCGTCAACATTTGTTTCTTTTATTTCTTTTGTTTTGTTCTCTTCCTTACTTGTGTGGATGTCTTCTTTATTTTTCTACATTTCTATTTATTTCATTCTTTTTAAAGATATTCATAGTTTCTTGACGGAGGCCCTTAAGGGCGTATTCACTTTTTCTTCTCTCTCTCTCTTTTTTTTGTTTTTTGGTTTACCTTTCTTTCGTTCTCAACTTCGAGTGCATGCTTTCAAGAAAGGTGATACAAAAGAAAATGTTAATAACTGTCATTTTCTTTTGGCGGAAATCTATTCATATAAATATAACTAAATAAAAGTTGTTCTATATGTAAGGAATAATTCATCATTGCGAACATTGCACTATATGAGGCAACAACGCCATTGTTAGAACTGTCTATATGCTTGAACTGGCGACCAAAAAAAAAAAAAAAAGAGGGAAAAATGAATTTAAGGTAGGCGGATGCTGTCAGTAGTGATCAAGGTATCGTTCGTTCAAAAACTTCGTTTAGGGTAGGGTGACGGAAGAAGTCAATCAACCCTACAACACTGTTTGAGAAAAAGAAAAGAAAGTATAGCCAAATTAAAAGACAGAGAAAGAGAAAAAAAGATAGAAGGATAGAAAGAGTTCTTAGAAATCATTAATATGGAAAAAGGAGGAAGGATTATTCAACCTTACCGTAAAACGGTCGTCCAGCTCGATCAATTTCACTTGAAACAGAAAGAGAGTTAGAGGGAGGGGGAGACAGCTCATTGTTTGCTTGGATCTAAGTAAAAAAAAAAAACTTTGAACAGCGGCGAGTTCCTTCGGTAGACAACGAGCATTGGCCTAAATGAAGACGTTTGAGAATTCCGAATGGTAGACGGAGGAATGAAGAGAATTTTAGACACAACAACGAAAGAGAGAAACAGAGAGAGAGAGAGAAAGAAGGAACTGGCGGGGTTACAAGAGGACAATGCTTACAAAGTACAAAAGATACAGAATAAGTAGTAGATAAAAGAGAACCGAAAAAGTGGAAGCTCTCCATTCTGAGGTCATTGGTCTAAGATTTTTCAAAATGGCTCACGATGAGGTACTACCATGAAATTGATACAGGTAAGAATGATGGGATGACCAAAGGGAAGCCAAAATAAAATTGATACACAGAACTTCAAACTAACACCAAAAGAACCAAAGTGGATCAAACAAGTTTCCAAACACCTGTTTTTTTTTTCACAATTTTCGTTTCGATCTTTCTAAAAAACATGGTGATGATAGGTTTCGTGTCTTTTGACCAATTTCATACTATTTTAACTTTCCATGTTTTAACTTTCCATGTTTAAACTTTCCATGTGACGTAAATATTTGCGAAGTGGTTCATATAAACAACAAATAAAAAAAACACATCACACAGACAAATAAAAAGGTAAAGCAGCAAGAAATATGCTGATACTATGTAGGGAAGCTTTGATTTTATAATGTACTAAATTGATGATGGCTAAATTAGGACTAACGCACCTACTTATTTGCATGCATGGTATCACCATTAAACCAAATGGGCCAATCTATTGACTGCACGCCTTTACTACGTTTACCTATGTACTGTTTAATTTGAAAGAACTTGGATTAACAGAACGGTTTACTCATAAACATTTCAATATTTTAAAATGAAGTCCTGACTACTCATTTAATATGCATTACGTTCCTTCCAAAAACAACCACGTACATCAAATGATTATGTTGTTGTTGTTACGTCACACAGGAAATAAATCCATCTTTCTTGAGACTTTGTGTTTGCACACTTCTTCTTGAGAAAAACATCCAGCCCCGCCATTATGCATATTAATCACATGTTGAATTTTTATGTACTGGGCAGTTTGGCGCTGTGTGCTAACATAAATGTTCTTCGTTTGAGGGAGATTCGATGAACAGTTGCTCACTTACTATGATTTTAACATTTTCTTAATTAAGCCCCACCTTCTCATAAATATGCATTACATCGTCTTCATCAGCAACGCCGGGGACCATCTCCTTTCTACCTATCACATACGATATTAATCCACCTTATGATTCCTGGGAATACGTGTTTAAAAGTGTTTTTCCAGGAAAGAGATACTCAGTAATGGCTACAAAGCACATACAAATAAGAATGTCGCAGCTTTATAGGAATCAGCATTATATAATGAACATTTAAATCAACTTCGCGATGCCAAATTTGAAGAAAATAGGATCAACTAGATTACAATTAAATGACTCTGGAACTTTCACAGAGTTTGAGGATCATCAGGTATCGGACAGTGGGGAACGCCCATGAGTGTCCGTAAGCTACACAACGGAAAGGCAATGGTAGTGCAACTAAATGTGAGTCACTTTACACCTGATAGAAGGAAATCAAATCCAATAAAACAGTACACTTTTCAATATTTTTCACCTCCTGCCATTGCTGGTGTCGAGTCCACCCAATCCGAGTCCGAGTCATTACCTTTCGAGCCCAAGTCCTTGATGCCCGAGTCCTCGAGACACTGTGTAAATATGACTTGTGCCCATATACGTGAACTATAACAAGACTGCCAACGAAGTCGTGGCTAGGAACATATCTTTGAGGGGGGAGGTTAAAAATTCCAACTGACTAGATGTTTTTTTTCCAACAGAGTGGTGAAGCCACTGCGACAGTTTCAGGCACTACGAATACGTTACCAGACTCGGATCCATAGCAGTGGGATAAAGGAGGGGGTCAGGTACCCAGCCTTAAAGTACAGTAGGGATACCATATCAGCAATTTGAAACACTATCTATGAAAAATAGTAATTTATAGGCCTATAATGGAATTTCCAGTAAAACTTTTCACGAAGAGTGGTTCAAAATCCTCAGCGAAATTTCGAAAAAAAAACTGGTGCAACTGGTATTTGGCATCTTTTGAAGTCATAAAGTGCACTACACTGAAATATGAAAAATACCAACTGGTAGCCTACTCCAGATTTTCCGACAATCGTCGCTCCTAGACTTAGTTGTCTGAGAAATTTTCCAATTACCAGATAACCTTAGACACAATCTGGTACAATATTTAGCATCTTTTCAAGTCTAAAAATGAGCTAGATTGAGATATGAAACAAATTCCAACTGGTGTATCAGATTTTCCGACTATCGTCAACATGGCAATATTTTTTTTTCGGGGGGGGGGGGAGCCCCCGGTCGCAAAGGGCCTGATTGTCAATAAAACTACCTTTTACTATTATGACATAATTTATGTTTTCTTGAAAAACCATTTCCGAGGGCGTCGTTGCTTTAAACACATCCTTTTAACTTTACCTTTGACAAGGAGTGACCACAGTGACTAGGAGGCCGCTTAGATCTCCAAACTTTATACAGTCAGATTAAAGTAACGGCGTTCTAGCCTAAAACACGTAAGTGTTACATGGTAAATTACAGTGCAGTTACTCATAACATGATAAAGTAGAAAAGGAAATTGCAAGTTATGTAACAGGCAAATTTTCATTTGAAACGACCACTAGTGTCATTGTCACTTAGGCGCGTTGATCGAAAATGAGCGTAGGTAAACTGACTCTGTGATTCAACCCTATCCTTAACCCATCTCCTTTAATTAGCTGTCAGCACTAATGATCTATGCACACTGAAGATCTTTGAATACATTGTTTCTACCTAAAAATCAGTCTTTAAATTATTTCTTGTGGGAAATTAAGAAAAAAAATAGAGCACTTACTTAGTGGGGCATTAGGCTTTTTTTAAGAAATTTTTTTGCGTAGTTATACGTCAGACGATTCATTGTAATCCCCATAGATAGGTCTAATAAGACAATGTTAATCCTGTCTTGAAAATCATGTTAAAACAAAAGGAATATAGCACTTTCATGGAACGTTCATAGCATATTACTGGCTACATGAATGTAGTTGTAGTTCTAAAAATAGATGATAATTGAGAAATATTGTCGAAGGTAAAAAAAACCTGAATAAAGATTTAACCTCGAAAATTTCTAGGTCAGAATCAAATCGTGGATGACTGAGGTGCAGTGTTGTATCACTCTGCTTCAGTGAGCGTTGTAAGTGTTACGTGGACACACGTGGGATATTTTTGAGCGGCTTCATTGGGCGCGAAAACTAATGTCAACATTTGAAATACTATCGCCAGTTAATTCAATTCCCACTATGACTTCTCTGCCCAAGTAATAAAAAATCTTAGCCTTATGCAAAGTTTTAACTATGAAGTAAGTCGGAGAGATAAGTAAATGTATCGTGGAAGCCATAACTAGCGAGTAACTTCAAAACTAGTCAACGATCAGAAGCTAGCACAACATTCCAGGATATGTAGGTACCTGCAGCATTAACTGTTGAAAAGTGATAAGCACACAAAGCAGTATTTGTGTTAAAACCTTCCTCCGGAATGGGATTCAAAACCTTGCACTAGCTTCAATATTGTAGTAATAGACCAGAATTACCTATCTGACATACTTCGACAGTCGTGAATGCATGCATGCCTCAAATCTTCTACGTACAACACATACGTGACTAAAAGAACGCAGTGCTCCAGCACATGGCTAAGCTTGAGTTACATTGATATTTTACTTTTTTTCATTCAATTTGGGCCATTTTTTCGAAGGACTCGTGCCTGGTCTTGGAAGGAATCTTCGAGTCCACAGGGCTGAGTCCGAGTCTTTAAACTTTGAGTCCTAGTCATTGGAAATCGGGACTCCGGCTACTGATCTCAAGTTATTCAGCACTGCATCCTACTGTTCCCTTCCCCCCCCCCCCCCTTCTGACTGCATTAAAATCATAAAAAGTACTTACATTGATGATAAAACTCTCTGATACAATACAGTGTGCTCCCTCTGAAGTACTGTTTCCCCCCCACCATTATACCCAACCCACATTCACCGACTGACCTCCACCTTCCATCAAAATCAGTGTCAGTCAACTACAATTTACAGTCACATAAGGATGGTAAGTCTGCCAAACATCAGACAAAAGTCTCTCTTGGGCTTCATCCTCTCATAAAACCCCCCATCATGCGCCATCTCATTCCCAACCCAATCCCATTTCAAGAAACCACAGAAAGAAAACACAACTCTGAAAGGTAAATATGGTAACCGAATGATAGCGATGTATTCACAGAGAACTGTGCATTCAAATCACTTTTACATGACAACGTTATCAATAAAAAGATTTATTCAAAATTCAGTACCCTGCCCAACCTGGTGCTTCACCTTCACTGTCCAGCATCACCCCACCACCCATCCTCTAACATCTCCTTAACCCACCAGGTCCTCCTGTGCCCTTCTCCTGAACTATTGAGTTCTTATTCTAAAATAATACATCATTTTTCATGTCTGTATTGTGATGGAATTTAAAGAGAAATAGGAGACCAAGCAAAATGCACTTTGAAAAGAGCTGACTTTATTCAAAAGTTGCAAAGTGCAGGCCCATATGCAGTTTTTTCTGTGGGGGGGGGTTCGATTTTACCACAAGTGGAACATTTTCCCGATAACAATGACCAACAACTTAAAACTCATTATATATGTCGCTAACGCAGGCCTACTATCATAGGCTGAGCGGAACTAAAGATCTTGTTGGGGGGTTCGTCCGAACCCCCTGAACCCCCCCTGGATACGGGCCTGGAGTGAAACCCTGAATGACAATCCATTCAAATTCTGTTTTATATCTCTTACCATTTTTGAGATATGGCTTTTCAAAGGTTAATGAAAATGCAAAACGGATGACATAGAGTGTTGCACAGTGTCAGTATTCCTTTTGTTAGGCCTTTACATTTTATCTCTTAATGACCCAATTACTGGGTCTCCCATAGTAAGTAATATCAATATTTTTAAAGAAGACAAATACATGCTTCCAAAATAAAATCCCAGGGCATATAAAATTCTCAGTTATCCTTGAAATAAAGGTTCAAAGTTGTAAAATCAAATCTTGAAAACTGGAAAATCATTCAGTGAAGACCGTACGCAAACGATGACCCACAGTTACTAGTCTCAGTCTGGAATCTGAGAGGAGAAAACTTTCAATTCCAACAACACAAGATTCTTATCTTGAAGCGAGTTTAAGAGGGTAGATTGAATTTGATGGAGAGGGTTGAAATTTGCAGTCAGCAGTCGACAATCCATTCTCTGCTTTCCAACTAATCACAGCATACACACAGTGTTTTCAATAGACTTTAAAGAGATGAGGGATGACCATGCACCAACCAATCACTAATGGAGGGCTATGAGGGGAGGGAGTGTCAACCTCACCTCAAGAAATTTTGTACTGTCCATTTATATGTCATGGACAGTAGCTAGGCATGCTTCTCATTTTTCAGTGGCAATTCTTGCTAGCAATGCTTCTTAATTTACACTGATTGGTTTGCTCTACAATCACCTCATTGTGTTAAAAGAATCATGTAGACAGGAACAAGATTTTGTGGTAAACTTTGTTTGGGAAATAAATTACTTCTTTAGACCGGTTTTCATTTTTTATTACACCGATTATTTATTTCATCTTGCAAGTAATGTCTTGAGTGGGTCAAACTCGCAGCGGTACACACGAAAGTATGGGAATCGTTTACTTCCGTGTAGCGCATAGCCTCTATCACACCTCCTTGCCCGGTACGTGGTCACCGGCCACAAGGGGGAACTATACACGCTGTGCACTCAATGCACGCCTCTGAACAATACCACGCCACAGCCTACCCGAAGTCTACTGACTGAGCTGTCACAGTATAGTCTGCAATTACACTTTCAACCAGGGATATTCTGGAACATTCCAAAATGACAGGCATGGGAGCAATCATGGATAGTAGGTGGTTGCAACTTCTGTGATCACATTTTCTGTTTGTTAAAGCGAGATGCTAAATGATGAAAAGTTTGGCACTTTAGAGAGTATTTCTTGCTCCATTTGCCATAGCAGAAGCCTATTTCTCAGCTGGTGAAGCTTTTGTAAGGGGCAGGATTGTTCTAAGGGGGGTGGTTGCCATATCAAGGGGGCGGCAAATTTCACTCGAGGAGGAGGTTGTCACTCTGTCCCCCCCCTTGGAGAACACTGACATAACACCAAACTTGATCACATGGCTTCATCTGTCTGCATCCACACAACTCTCTATGCCGTATGAGGACGAGTGACTACAGCTCATGACAGGCCTGATTCGGATGATATAACTGAGTACAATGGATACCTGATCTATACTGATACGTCTGATCCTTGCGGTTCATGGCATGCGATATGACTTCCCTTGGTGGGTACAACGCCATCTTCAAGTTACACGAGGCATCTGATCTCAATGCACGTGGCTGAAAAAAAAAGAAGAAAAAGATGATTCGGATCCCCTACGCAGAGGACAAAGTCTGTCTTGATGCGGAACTCCATCGTAGGACCTTGATCTCTCTTCATGACTCTGATCCCGAGTTTCTAACACCAATCAAGTCTCCCTGTAGTGGACAATTGATCCATCTCGATGGCAATAACTCAATCTACGTCTGTAGTGGATCTGATCCAGAACCCGACAAACGATCCAACTTGATACATCGGTGATAAATATATACGTGATCATTGTAGCATCTTCAAACCAATCCACAAATCTTTCTGGTCAGAAATTGCAATCTGTGTAAAACTAAGTAGCATCTTGTTATTGGGAGAATGTTCTGTCTGCTTTCTCTTTTGAAATCCTGCCTCTCTTTACATTCGGCTGAGAAGATGATGCGAGATGGAGGATGGCTTCTTCCTGGGCCTCCTGGAATTCTCTAATCTTTCCCATAATTTTCAACTAGGGCCCTAAAATCAAAACCACAGAAAAGAGAAGAAAGAGTTAGAAAGATGACCTAATATGCAAATTTGAATTTGATCAAATCATCCTCATAAGTTGGTACCAAATTAACCAAGTGTTAAAACTTGCTTGTAAGTAAATACTGCATGCATTGGGAAAATATCCAATGTTCCTGCTCTCCTGACTGCTTTAATTATTCATTTCACCCATAAATTTTAACAAAGAGACTCACACACAAGGTTAAATTTGTCTAAGATTGGATTTGTTTCTTCCATGTCCTTCTCTTCTACATATCCAGGCTGTTTTAATGGCAGCTTCTTGTTTTGGTGACACCCATTAATGTCTACCATTTCTTAATGTTGAATTCAAGTCGCAATGCTTGATACAGTCCCAAGAGGACAATGTTAGGCACTTAACCAGGTGCCATCGAGATGAGAGTGAAATATATTCCAACCTCTGAGATCGCATCAGTCTTAAGAAAAAAAAAAAAAATACATCTATGAATGTGGCATATTCACATTGAGCCAGTCAAGGTTTCCACTACAAGGAAAACAAATAATGGCACTCTGGACTTTGCCGAGATTAAAGAAACTGTCCTCCTAACTTTACACCGGAAAAAGCCGCACAGTCATAAATAGTGTTAGAACAAGAAAAGGGAGGGTCCTATAGCATCTTAATGGATTCTTCACAAAGCAAAACAAAAAAATTTCACCATCTGTTGATTTAGGTTTTTACCACTTTTACCCCTTCCAGTGCTGTAATATATGCTCGTTGAACCCTCTGCATATTAGACCTTTGACGTGATAGCGTGCAAAGCGATGCTTCTAACAGTTCATCAACAATGGAAAAAGGAATTCATACAAGCTGCTAATTGTCATTTATTTTATTTCATAATTTTTTTTTTGCCAGTATTTTTTTTTAAAAAAAAAAAAGGGTAGCATGAGTGGTCGAGATTGTTACCTCACTATATTTTGCGAGTGGGAGGCACTGTCTGTCGAACAATGGCCGGATACCTTCAGTCAGTGTCTGCCGTCTGGAATAGACCGCACTTTCCGGAGGTCGGCCTCGTTTTCAATTGACCGTCTTGGTCTGGTGATCGCGCGCTATCGGTATTTGCTCCACATTTCAAAGGCTCCCGAACAAATGAGAAAAATTTAACACCTTGATCGGGGTGTTGGAAATTGTCCTATTAAATTCTCTTCTAAATACCCAACTAGTCTCTTTTGATGATCTTGCTGTCACTTTTGTTTGTTATTACTTGAGAGAGTATTCAAAATGTTTCTTTATCAAGATAAATATACAACTGATTATACACGTGACCCAGAAGCCTTCCTTTTTTCTTTCCAGTCCTTTTTTTTTTTCCAGAAATCGGCGGTTTCAGCTCGCAATAAAATCGTCGATTAATCGGCGAAGGATGAAGACCGAGGGGTACTGTAGATCATGGGTTGATGAGGTTCAGAAAAAGAGTATCGAAGGGCTCAAAACGAATACTGTAGACGACATCGGCTTTTCTTAAACCGTCCAAAACGTTTTGTGTTCATTGTTGTTTTACCATACAAGATAATTACATCATGTCTGAATTATTGCAAAGACAAATGATGGTAGCAATGATGGTAAAGACGATATGAGCAAAAAGTGAGAGGGGATGGGCCAGTGGTAAGAGGGGATGGACCAGTGGTAAGAGGGATGGGTCAGCGGCTAGAGGAGATGGGCATTACTGTGATGACTTGGCAAGTGTTGTCTTGGGGCAGGTTCTTGAATACTATGTTTTTAACACAATAGTAAATTATTGCTTGGTATACACCTATGCCCTCTTCTTTTGTTTTGGTTTTTGTGGTTTTCATTAATTTGTCAGTTGTCAATTATTCCTAACGTGGTCATTCTTCATGTTTCTTTACTGGCTTCGTATTTCCACGATGATTGAATTTGGTGGAAAAATTTGGTGAAGACAATGAATGAACCACAAAAAACAACCAGACCTGGCTCTGCGTCGTTTCAATGGCAAGAGAATGCCTTGAAAAACACCCACTTCCACGACACTCCTGTTCCCAAAAAGGATTCCGTTACCCAGTCTCAGACCCAGAGACACGCAGTCCCACACACCATGCACTGCTATCGGATGGAAAAAGTGACGGCAAGGCATGCAAACAAACAGACAAACCAACAAACACAATGAAAGAAAGTACAGCCCTCACCCTATGAGCAAAATGCACTGGACCAACAAAAAAAAAAGTGCACAGGACAGAAAGAAACAAGAAAATACACAGACAGTAAAAAAAGAAAGGTACGCTGGACAAAAAAGATACACAGGACAGAAAAGAAAGTAAGCCATAACAAAAGCTAGCAGGGAAATGAAAAAAGTAATGACGAAATAAACAGACGGCTATGACTGTTACACACATTTCTGTGAAAGCGGAGAGCTGCGAACACCTTTAGCCAAGGTGCTGGCAAACGTTATTCCAAGATTCTTTTCACATCAAAGAGCAAAAAAACAAAGGTTTGTTTAAAACCAAAGATCACCTGCCCCCCTCCCAATCAATCAAAGTCATCGGTGTTGTACCTTCAAAAGTGTGAACAAATCTGTCATATGACCACCAAGGTGTAAAATGGTAAAATGCAAACTCCCACATTGCTATGGCAACAAAATTATATTTTGACAATCCTGAACATGCCCTGAGGGTTTAAAATTGAAAAAGAGAAAGAAAGAGAGGTATTTAAACAGTTCTTTTCCAAAGGAGACCCTGACCGACTTTTCTTCAAACTTCAACAAAACAGCAGCAAAGAGAACACAGAAAGATCAAGATGGAAGGCTTGGTCGGAATAAATCCATCACCCTCCCTGACACAATGTTCCTATTTGTTAAATTCATTATCAAAGAATAAAACTTTGAAAAAAAGAAGTACAAGATGAATTGAATCTCTAATTCTAATTTACTTTGTCAAGTTTGGGTGTTTCCAACATTTTCAAATAAAGGGCATAAACATTTCCCCCCCCCCTTCTCTGCTTTTTTAGGGACATATTTCATCATTGGGCCACCCACCCTTCGAGACGAAACTACGGGCACAAGAGGAGCAGAGTTTCACCTTGACATAGCAGACGGGAAAGACATAGATAATGTGAGTGAAAGAAAATCCTGTTTAATTTTTTACAGAAGACTAAAGACAGCTGTGAAAGATGGTCAAAAGTAGCCTATTGCAGAAAGGTCTCTGTTGTAGGTCTCGGAGAGTGAAATTCTGGATAAAAAAGTAAGGTTACAAAAAAATGGAAGGTTCAAGCATTCAGCGGCATCCTGATACAGATGAGAGAACCACACATTCTCTAAACTGAAAAAAAAAAATAAACACGAAAAAAAAAAAAGCTGTGTTATGGTTCTGGTGCTGCACTGCAACACACAAGCAGTTTTCTTAAAACATAACAAGCACTGGGTAGCATCGAACAACTTGTAATAAGCACGTTTTTCACAATGAGGAAGGCTGAACCGTGACCTGCAACCCTCTATAATCTGATAGATCAACATACTAAATATACAGGATATCTTTCCCAATTGAGATATCACATGGTCTTCACAAAATATTGCAAAGAAGTGATATGCGACTGCAATGCCAAAATGTGCCCCTTATGGGACAGCTGCATGCTCAAACATGAATGCCTATTAAGCCCTATGGGGATATTGTGTTTGCGTGTTAGCAATTTGACCCAAATTGCTTCTCAATTACCTTTGACCTCTATGCATCACTTGGAACAGCTGCAGTACACATTCATGATAATAAAAAATGTGTGGTCCATTCTTTTTCTTCTTGAGCTATCACATGTAATATGTATCCATACAGTTGACCCTGGGTGTTCAGAAATGACCTTTGACCTCCATCCAACAACCTGACATACACTCCATACATACTGAGTATGGTGTATCTGCCACCCATGTGGGTTGTCCACCTGTAATTCCTTCCTAAGGTACCCCCCAATTTAACACCACCACAGGCCCACATGGCCCACCTTGAACTCCAAGACAACCGATTTCTCCACATTTAACCTAATAGCCAATCATTTTTCTTCAAGTCTATCACCTTATTACTACCTAGGCACATAACCACAGGGGGAGTCCCCAAAATTCTTGAATAAAAGGTCCTGCCTTTTTTAATACATATACAGGGAGAAACTAACAAAAGGTGCACTAACTGTTAATGATTGTTTCTATACCAGGTAATTTGTGAACGTTCTGGCATATCCCTGCATGGTGACCAGTATGATTTTAGACTACTGTGACAGCTCGGTTAGTATAGGTATAACGTGGCTGTGGCTGTGGCGTGGTATTGTATAAAGGTGCCTACTGTATGCAGAGTGTCTGCGGTCTTCCCGGCGGGCAACGACCATGTGCAGGGCAAGAAGGAGCAATTAGATTCTTTAAACATGAGGAACACAATTGTAGAGCAAACCACTCAGGCTAACCAATGGAGAACATGAGACGCCACCGCCTACAACTGGCCGGCAACCGACACGTTCAACTTCTCCTATCTGAGAAATCCGCACTAGTGCAATGTCCAGCACAGGACTGATGTATAATCACAAGATAGCCCATTGGGTGTGGTATCTCTAAATGCTGTTCTCCACCTGACAAAAGTCATTGAAGGGCTCTGTGAAAATCCATGGAAGTGACATTTGCAGAAAAGGAAGACTGAGCTTTGAATAAATTCTACATTTTTTCAAATGATGCAAGGGAAGCCTTCATAGTCTTTACATATTCAGGTTAATTTAGGCCACAGCAGTGAGGCTTGAACCAGATTAATAGAAAATGCTGACAGTCCTGCCCCCTCAAATTTGTCACAGTCAGTAGAAATCATTACTTATTCACATATTAAATGCAGTGATGGATGGAAATGCGTCAGGCTTCACATCGTTTTGCAAACTCTGGGTCAAACCTAACAAACTGCTGGTTTCTGTGGGGTTCTCCTCACCCAAATGCAAGCTGGTGACACGCAGTCAACATGCATGTCATCAAAAATGTTTGAACAATGAAAAATGGTAGGGGCAGACATCCCCAAGTCTAAGCAATGCACAATTGAAAGTTCACAATAGGGGAAGAAACACGGAGGTAAAATAACAAGAAATCACCCCCCCTCTTCCCCGATTGATCCATTTCAAATTGTGGAGGCGCAAGACATCAAGTCCAGTGCTAAACAACTGCAGTCGAAAATTCTTCAGGGTAGCAAAAAGACTGACCCAACACTTAACTGAGCGGTCCAGTCTCATTTCTATGAACTGAAGAGAGCATCCCATGTGGGTCCGACATTCCCCATAGACCAATTTCAAATAGGTTAATACAGATCCCTTGAAAATGGGATAGGATGCAAGTAATGACAAAATGATGAAAAGACGATTATTTTAGAGGGGAACCTTTGGGCATCACATGATCCCTCACCTCCTCATACACTGTAGCAGATGTCGGTAGCGTGAATATTGTATAGAAATCCCTCATTTTGACAAAATGACGAGTGGGGGTGGGGGAGATTCGCAAAAGCAATACACTGATTACTTGGTGATGTTCCAATAACCTCGCAGCAGACTTCGAAGAAAAAAAATCTGTCATTTCTGTAAACAAAACAGAAAGCAGGATAAGCCAGACAAAAAGCCAACTTGAAAGGCAAAACTAAAAACTCAAAATTAAAATACCAGATGCCATGACAACCAAAGTTGACACTGAAATTTGTACAATGTGATAAAAAGTTTGCACCCTCATATAAACTTGAATATCTGCATTAAAATGATACCATAAATATTATACTGTATTATTATAATTAATTTTCAGTAAATAATTGTGATACTCAAGCAAAGAGAAGTATGTGAATAAAAATATTCACAAACATTCCAAAACACAAAAATACATCAATACAAACATACAGAAAAGAACATGAATCAGCGGCAGCAAAAAAAAAGAAAATGTTGCCACAAGCCAAACTGTGTTGTTTGTAATAACATCAGCAGCACACATACCTTTTATTGTCTTTGCCTTTAAAAAGGGGGGTGAAATTTGTGGATAAAAAGCATTAACCCCTAAAGTGCAAAACTAAAAGGACTGGGATCACATGACATAATCTGTAATTCAAAGAAGTGGTCACGCTCTAAAAGTGATGCATTTTGACCCCTGCGGGATTTAACCTACAAAAGTTGGTGTGGAGAATGGAATGACAATTGCAGTTAAAATCACACTTGCAAAGATTTTTCCTAAGCAAAGCAGGAAAGACAAAAAAAAAAAAAAAGGGCTGAGAAAAGGGGGGAAAAAGAAGAAGAAGAGGTGAGGTGTTACAGTGATAGGTCTTTTTTTTTCTTTGCTCGTTTAACAAGATTCAATGAATATGCTGAAAGTAAGCAAGGGTATCACAAAGTTTTCGCAGGGAAGAGCTCGGAGGTTTAGAACAGTCTTGGCTTGGGTTTACCAGAGCGTGGCTTCTCCAGAGGGTAACAAGAGACACTTTGCTGAACTGGATGAGATTAAAGAGAAGAGTACATGACACCACAGACACGGTCACAAGATGACAAAATGATGCAGAAGCAGTAAGCAACCAACTGGGGTAAAACAAAGCATTTAGCCTCCTTATGGTGACAGGGAGGTTTCTTTTTTGTACAAGAAAACCAGTCAGCAAATTACTCTACATGGCAGGTGGTACAGGACTTTCTGGCATCCAGTTTCCTGGGGTCACTTTGTTTGCTGGAATCGTGAGAACTTTGTGCCAGGTCACCACCAGATTTTTCATTTCAGGCTGACTCGTTGGTTCCACAATCAGACATAATTTGCTTGGTGATTCCTTGCAGTATGGTTGTGTTATAACAAACATGAATTATCCACATGACAAGTATGAGATCAATTACAGTTTATTCTTCTTGGAACATCATGGTAACAAGCTTCTGACCCACAATGACCGTTCACCTTCTCTTAAAACAATAGGGGCAAACATTGAGAGAAATCATCTGTTCAATAGGGGTAATCCTCATGCTAAGTATGAAATCCCTCACAGTTACCCTCCTTAATATATATAAAGTGTTTACAAGATTTTGACTTGTGGTGACATCAAATGACCATTGACCTCAACCCAAAACAATAGGGCACAACTACTGAATATGAGCAATGGACATGAGAGTATGAGATCTCTCACCATTTCACTTTTGCAGATAATAGTTTACATAATTTGACTTCCACCAAAGTAATAGGGATGATCTAATGTGACCTCAATACTGAACAATCAGTGCAGTGTTTCCACACTTTTACCTCTGGTGATCTAAATGACCTTTGACCTCCACCAAAAACAATAGGAAATACCTACCCAGAGATGCCAATTTAAACACCAGGTACAAAATCAGTCAAGGTTATCCTTCTTCACATATCATGTTTACAAGGTTTTCACATTTTGACCTCTGCATGGTGACCTCAACAGACCTTTGAACTCCACCAAAAACAATAAGGATCATCTGCTTTGTATGAACAACTCACACAAGAAGTATGAGATCAGTCAAGGTTGCCTCTCTTGAGATATTGTGTTTGCAAGGTTTTCACATTTTGACCTCTAGCGACCTAAAATGACCTTGACCTCCACAAAAAACAATAGGGGTCGTCTACATAGTATGGCCAACCCACACACTCAAGTATGAGATCAGTCAAGGTTACCCCTCTTGGGATATCATGTTTACAAGCAGCATCACTCTCTCTCACACACACACACCCGTATACACACAGTTTTACATTACATACAGTGTGAGGATTCCATTGAATTTTCCTTTGTTGTTTCTTCATGAACCCTAACCTTAACAATACACTCCCCTATTGTTGTTTTTCTGAGGACTTGAGAATTCAATAGAATTCTCTCGCAGGACCTGAAATTCTTTTGTTCAAGTCCTCAGAAAGTACTATAATACAAAGGCACGCATGCACACGACATTGCAGAGATTAAAAAATGCCCTTTACATTGGGATATGGGCAAATAAAACAAATGAGTTTAATTAGCTGCAATATATGAAGGCATTGTACAGGTTTGCTGGAGATTGAAAATACAGATCACAAACAAAAGCAAATTTTGAAATCTTCTGAAAAAAAAAAAAACAACTGTCCAAGTGATGATCTTTGGTAGAACTGGGATGGGGTAAAAAAAGTGAAGTCTGCTTCTACACGTGCCTTGATTTCTGATGGCTTTAGTTGAGACAATCAGTACTGTCCCCTTGTTTAAGGTCTGGGTCTTCAAATATATGAAGGTACCTTCATATCCACAAAACAAACTTTGTACTTTTTTCAGCACCTGATGCTACAAACTTTTGTGACTCTTGATATCTACCAAAAAAAAAACCCACAAGGAAAAGAGTGAGGGAAAGAGAGAGATATGTATTTATCAGATGACTGTAGATATGACATATCATGCTATCTATTCATACACTTGAAAAAGATGAAACGCATGCTGACCAATGGAGCGACAACCACAATGGCAATAATTAAATATGGATGGGTCATATAGATCTTTACATGTGCAGGTATAAAAATATTAAGTCACCTACTGATACAATTGTCCTTTTTCTTGTAACATTTGGTCTGCAAAGCAAGGCACACAATCAAAAAGGCTGAAATTGCCTTCTGCACTAGTTTCCAAAAAGAACATTGATTCACGGTATCATGAAGATGTCCTTACTCTACTCGTGCTTCGAATCAGAGGGGTCACTCCACGGTCATGTCAGGTCAGCTTTGGCCTAGGAATTTCTGCTCCCATCTCATCCCTTCTTTCACGTACTAACCTGTCCTACTTCAGAAGGACAAGTGCTCAATATATTTATCAAAATACAATCTTGATTGCATATGGTATAAATCATTAAATGCTGCATCTGTTTCATCAAGAACATGCCTGCCTATTGTGTTGCCTGTCAGTTGTGTTACATGGCAAATCCTAAACTGGAGTCCCATTGTTTGCTGTGGGTTTGTGGAAATTTACTAAATGCATAAAATTATGTCAGACTACATGCACAAACAGGCGAAAAACAAACATGATGCAATGGGTCAGTCATTGATAATGTAAGGAATGACTTTAATCACCTAAGAAGTCTTAGTTCCTATTGGAGCAAAAACAGGCTTTTTCCGAACAACAAGGAGATGAAAGTCAAAAGTGCACCGTAAGGATCTGCAATGTGGAGAATGGAGATGCCCTGATGTGAATGGATGAGAATGTTCAGGTACACAAAAGTGGGGCTTAAAGAGAAATAAGGGATTTGTTTTACAGAAAACAACCATATTTTTAAAACCAATGTAAATGGATATAGAATGATAGATTATTCAAAATAAGGAAGGACGGTAGCCTTCTTTTCAAGAAATAAGTTTCTCACAAATAGAAATTCAGTTATTCCTTGCTTAAAAAATAATTTGTTCACCCAAAGTTTTCAAAATTCAAATGATGCATCTCCCATTACTCATCACATGCATATTTTTTTCAGGAGATGAAGCTTTCAGGGATGTTTAGTGATGAGACTGAATTTTTTAACAATGTTTTAAGTTCTTTTCTTTGTTTGCCATGTTGGTGAATTCTAAACGCCCTATTTCCCTTTAAGTAAAGTTTCTTGAAGTGGTTACGACATCGTCCGCGGAATTTGACTTTCGCTGTCAAATTTTCAACTCCTATTCCAGATTTTAAGTATGCTCCACACTGTAAGAGGTATTATCCTGCACTGCAACAAATTCGGAGATATGATGCACATTGGATTATGCATGTAAACATTTAGCAGAGGTGGTATCTCCAGGAAGACTGGAATGTTTCCATCAAATGTAACATGAAATCCGCAAAGACAGAACACCCTTACTGATTGGTCTAATGCACTATCTATTTAGTTATAATTCTGGCGTTTACATTGTCTTCCTGAAGGAGGTACATTTCATTAACTGGCCAGGTTGGTCATCTAATCCTCACAAAATACACACAATGTGCTAAAATCATGCCTTGAGAAGACCTTTCCTACATGATACGACATGACGTGATATCCAGATGTACCACAATGGTTTCGGTTCCATCATGGTCCAGTCAATCTCAAGAAGGCATAAACATGTATGATATCATGTGAGGATTTGGTTGGGTTGATCAAAATAAGCTGCATGAAACAAATTTTGATGGGGTAATGCAGCTCAGACAAAGTCTCACTGAATGTAGTGAAAAAATTCAAACTTGAGGTACTGCATGACATTGTTTGCGCAACAAAAGTTATGAAAAGTCATAGAAACAGGAACGAGTGGATGTCTAACATATTTCACTTTGTACATTGTAAAATTAAGTTGTTCCCCATATTTTCCTCAAGCATTAAAATATACCAATCGTGGCAAGCGGATGTCGCCGTTTCTTCAAATCCCCAGTATTTTGGGGGAATTTTGTTGTTGTCTGCTATTTTCTTTTCCTCATCTTGGAGAAAAATATTGAGCCCTCTCGCTTTCTGTTAGGACATGAAGCATATGTGCCTTGTGGAAATGCTAAATTCCTATATTTGGACGAGGGGAAAGGGAAAGAGAGAAAAAAATTCATGTCAAAGCTCGGGGCTGGAGGTAGCGAGACCCTCTCGTGGGATTCCTAAATGACTAGTTTCAGGCACTGTTACAAGGAAAGAGTAAATATTCAGAAAGCTAGCCAATTACCTTCCACAAATCCGCACGTAAGATAGTTCCTCTCCTGCGATAATACCGCTATCAATCACAAGCCTCTAGGGATTTGCCGCTTGCTGTACGGAGAACGACAGCTCCGAGGGAGCCTGAACGGGCAAGCAAATTAAAGGCCAGTGAAGCGTTGAAGACATGTTAATTATGCATGGATTGGGACTTGCCGGGAGTCGGGAGGGTGTGAAGTCTTCCGAATTGGGCCTAATCTGGAAAATGTAACTTTCCTTACAATAAAATTCAAAAGACTTTTTTCTTCTATTTGATATTTCCTACTATCTAGTTTGCTTTTTTCTGCTTATTCCTCGCTTTTATTTTATCTTATGGTGCCTTCACTTACTCCAGCCTTGGTTTTTTTCATAATGGAAGATATATTGTCGGCTCAGCAGCTCGAGCCTGCCATCATAAAGAAAACGTGACGGGAAAATATTAATAGTTTGTGGTGGATTGCTTAAACACATGGATTCTCTCTCAGGACTGGTTATCGCCGACCAAAGTAGATTGCAGGTTGCAACAAATGCAAGCACTGCATTTGTGTTGCCATCGAGACTGGCGAAAAGGTGAACACTTTGTGGCGATGTGCCTCATCGTAAGGTACGAGGTTTAAGCAGACCCTCTACTGTAGCAGGTATTTCGTAAAGATCCTGCAACCTAGGGACTAAAATCGGGAGACAGTCTTCAAGTCTGTGGGCAAGAGAAACAAGACTAGGAGAGAGGCCTGAGTTTTTATTTCAACATTTAAGGTATTTTCTCATTTGAGAATCTGCTGTTGTTTCTGCCTTAGTTTGGTTAAAGACAATCATATAAACATACACACGGACTAACAGAAAGGGCAAAAAATTTGTTTTGCCTTTAAAGGGATTGAGCATTGAAAATAAAAAATTCCACAAAAATAAGGAATCGTTTAAAATTATTTTTCAATCACATGTTCTACTTGGAAGTGACAGATTTTTAAAGGAACATCTGTTCCAAAATGGTACATTGCATTGTGGGAAATTTGTGATGTCACACATCCATAACTACTTGAATGTCCTTTGTATTCCTTTATTGCCTTGACTGGCTACTTCCACAATATTTCAAGGTAAATCTACAACGTACCAGATCTAAATTTTCAGAGGTGGTCAAATTTCAAGGTCAATTAAGCACTTTAATGCCAAAGAGCAATAAGCAAGTATTTGCAGTAATTTGCACTGTTACATGGCATTTTTATCACCTTGAGACGACCTGGAATTCTTTCTTGACCAGAGTCTTTCTTCAAACAGTGATATCTTGGGTTAGAAATGGGATACTGACATGGGGTTTGAAATGGCTGCAATGGGAAATTATTCTGTTCACTCTTCACGGAAATGATCCTCAAATAGATACCAGTTGAGTGTCATTCAGATACATAGATATGGAAAGTCAATCAGGCAATTTACAGGTGGTACTGTTGTATAACATTTTTACTCACAATTTTCTGATCATTTTGATCATTTGTCCAACTTGGCAATGGACTCTTAAAATTACGATGACAGTTTACTTCACCATTCAAACACTAACAGCTAGTGTCCCATATTTCTTAAGTCAATGACGTTCGCACTCTTAATTTGCCAAACAACATCAGTGTTACAAAGTGGGCTATGTCATCTTGTGCAAGATGGCAAACTTTGCAGGAAGGCACACAGCACGCTGTTGCATCAACGAGAAGAAAATCTGAGAGACCAAACCAACGATGTCAGCAGAGGTCGCAGAGGGCCGCTTCAATTGAGGAACATAAAACAGCAACACACGACTGGTAATTGTGAGGTAAACTGGCCACAACAGGACAATCACTCTAGCGATGTTTTGAGGGGAGGGGTCATCAACAGTTGAAAATAGCTTGTTGAAACTGCACTCACTTATAGATTCAAAATGTGTTCACTAGAAAAGGCTATGAGACTGACTACTGTCCAGACACTATGGCACCGACAGGCAGTGCCACTCCATTTTGCCACTTAGTTGACTTTATCATGAGAAGCATTATATACCCCAAGAACCAGCAAAAGTACGACAATCAGTAGGTGTGCATAAAACTTGTAATTTCTCTAATAAAAAATGATTGATTACTGCATGCAATGGCAGACAAATAAAGATACCCATGAGAAGCTTCATGACGTAAATGTCTTGAGAGTGGGTTGTACTTACTTTACTTTAGTTTAGCTTGCATTCACGGTGTTCCGTTTGGCTTTTCAAGGAATTGACAGCAGCAACAAAAAAAAAAGAAGAAAAAAAGAAAAAACAAGATGGCAATCCACCGAGTTGCATATCTCATCCCTATCACCTTCTGTACTGATTTGCTCTTTGCTCTCTTACCTGCATGTTACATTATTATGACTGATCTTAGCTGATACATATATGCAACTGGCAATGCCAATGTAAAAGATGCACAAACAGACTTTCCAAGTCACATGCATTTGGCGTGTGACGCACTTCACACGCTCACACGCAGAGCAGTACTGATCACACACATTCCTGCGCTTGCTCAAGAAGAACACGAGATTTGTGATATTTTGCTCATCCAATTTTGCAACTAGTGGAAACACCCATCTGATATGCATTACCATTTTTCATACATTGAGTTTTTATCAACAACTGAGAAATTCCAGACATGAAACCCCTATTTTATGGCTGGGTACATGCAGCATACAACACTTGAAAAGTGCCGATTCCAGTGATCTGGGGGGTTTGTAAAATGAAAAATTTTCATGTACGCTCCGCGCCAACCGACGGTGGCGCTCTGCTTAGATAGTCACACACATAAATTTCACCAAAAGTTAGAGAGTCTGCACAAATGGTGTGCACACATGTGTGTCTGTGCATGCGTGTAGAAGTTGCATGCCCGTCAAAGTATGTCCATGTGCATCAAAGTAATTCCTTAGAGTTTCGTTATTTTTCAGATCAGCGCGACACCACTCTAGGCGTTTTGTAATAGTTCTAAGAAGCATGTCACGATCACTTGTGTTATTTCGTTTCCTTTCCTGCCAAACATACTGTGCACATCTCAACTCCTTGTCTAGTGTATATACGACAGTAAAAAGCTACTGAGTGGGGGGTATTACCCACAATATGGAAAATTACATTGTTATTAGACGTAAATGAATGAATACGGTTACATAGGTTGAAATATACTGCATGGAAAAGCAAAGACCTTCAGTAGTAAGTTACGCTGACACCTTGTACTTACACAATTAACCTACTACATACTATACTATGTGCTGTAATAATCAGGAGCTTTGACCTACACGTATGATGTCATAGATTGGGCAAACACTACATATGCTAAAATACCTAACCACCCAATTTGAAATTTATTAGACTTACAGTCTAGAAGGAAATTGTGACACACTCTTTCAGGAATTTGCCAATTTGAGATATGACCTTTGACCTTACATTTTGATGGGCGTCACAACTTCAGACCATGGGTCACCTATCTACCAACGCTAGCTTTCATCAACACTACGAACTAGGAGTTTTGGAAGCAACCCTTTCAATGTCAAATTTAACTTTTGATCTCTGACCTCAAAACATATATAAACATGGCTATTAAATAAAATATTGTATACCTGTCACATATTTTGAAAATTCCATCAAAGTAGCCATTTTGGATTAAAAAATACTGCAAAAATAAGATATTCACTAATTAGACCTTTGACCTCAAATTTTAAGATGGGAGAAACAACTTCAGACCATGGATTAGGCCTACCTATCTACTAACTTTGATGTTCATTGGCTTTGCGGTCTGGGAAGGGTAGTGGATGGAAACTCCTGAAATTGGAATTCCCTTTTGCAAGCACACGCCATCACACACATCATCACACGTATTGACCCCTATCCCTATGTGGGTATTCTGGGTCACCTATAAGTACCATACCAGACTAGATCTTCCAATTGTATCAAATATCAACCACACATAATGTTAACTATGGCAACATTTGCTATGTCAACTGAGGGAGCCATAATACACATTAACCATCCAGCAACTACCATATCTCATCCCCATACATTACACATATGGGAAAGAGACGAAAGGGCAGGGGGGGGGAGAGGAATCACAATTGCCAAGGAAATATGGAACTTTTAAGATGTTAAAATCAGAGACAGGAACTGTTCAAGTTTGAAATTTCAAATCCAGTTTCATATTCTCAGTACTGGCTTTAAAATGCTCTCAAGCAACTTGATTGCTAAGTTTGCAACTTTTCACTCTCACCTAAAAAGGTTTGTTCTGAACATGCAACATCAACTTTGGTCACAGTGTCATATCATCCAACTTACTTTTGTCATTAAAAACTTATTTGGAATGAATAATGCATCGATTGCACTATGAGATGTTGCCAATCTGTGAATCTGCTTACTTCGAATGAACGACGTGCAAGTACACAAATTTGTGGCATCAAAATAGAAAAATTTAGGAGTTTACTGAATAATTGAAGTCCATTTTATTGAATTATCTAAAGGGAAAGACTTTAAAGTCACAGATGAGAAAAGGCAAAAGCTTCTTTAAAAGTGAGATCATGTATTACTCATACAGCAGCTCAGTGATGACTGCATTCGTAGCACGAAGTACGCGAACTGTTGTGTGGATTTCGACTCAATTTGCATATCATACGTATGCCAAAGTGATCAATTACACTAAGTAATACCCAATACTACTTATTGCTTAAGACATATTCATGTTTTTTCAGCCAATTGGCAAACGCGAAGTAAGGCTCAGGGATACACAGACCTTGGATCTTGGGATAAGACAAATCTGTCATTGTTTGCAGGTGTTAGGGTATGGTCCTCAGGAAAACAGTACTGTACCTACCAACACCTGCTTCGAAAGTGGAATGGATCACTGATAAAATACTGATGACTTGAAAATGGGGGTATGGGTGTACGAATCAATGAACTTAGGGGTAAAAACGATAACTGGAGTGACAATGGAATGATTTATCAACTGTTTACACAATAGGGCAGAATTATGACTGCCTGTACATATAGTTTTCAGTGTCACAGTATGGAGTTCCTTTGTCGTAAGGTGTGTTTTTCATCCAAAAGTTAACGATTTAAACATTCCAAAATGCTGAACTCATGAATATCATTTGAACTTTTTCAAAAAAAATTGTTGAAGAATTTAAAAGACTAATATAGTAACACTCTTCCCCTTCAATGCACTTAGAAAAAAAAAACAACAACAACAACACACAGCGTGGCAGAATTATGATTGCCTGTAAATATTATTTTCAGTGTCATAGTATGGCATTCCTTTGTTGTAAGGGGACCCACGATTGTATTGTTTTGGTGTTTCTCATCCAGAAGTTAACAATTTAAAACATTCCAAAATGTTGAACTTGTGAATATCATTTGAACTTTTTAAAAAAAAAATTGTCAAAAAATTTAAAGACGAAGATAGTAACTTTCTTCCCCTTCCCTGCACGTAGACAAAAAAAAAAACGTACCGTGAGAAAGACCCGCTAGAGGTGTTGTAGATGTTTGCCTATTGAAATATGGCAAAGTCATTTCGAGTTTCGTCAATTGCATACCTTTTCATAGTCAACTCGGAGGACCAACTCATCGCATCCTCTTATTTCACAATGAACACTGGCTCTATGATGACCTGGATGAATGCCACTGAATATGCATGATAACAGGAAACATTGTTTGCCAATTTTTCGCAGACAAGGTATATTTTACACCTTTTTGTTCTTCAAAATTTTCCATTTTTTTTTGCATTAATGATATTCTCTGATCACTCGGCAAACGATTTCGTGGCAAGAACCTTAACGAGTCATCAGATGAAGATGACCTCACTTTTCCACTGCAAGTAAAAAGGCCTTCCACCGAAAAGAGACATTTCACGAGGGCGACGTACAGCTTCGAGAAAAATGAGATGGGGAAAGTGATCCCAAATATTGAAATGTCATAAAGCGTCGAAAGGATTGGTTGACTTGACGATTGGACAGATTCCAGATGCTGAGGGCTCATTACAAATCATTACGTCCTCACTAACGTCAAGTTGACACAAAGATGGAAACTCAGATGGCAGCTGTGTGTCACAATGACACCACTTCTATGTCACAAATATAAAAAAAAAAGGAAAAAAAAAGAGTAGCAAGTTCACGAGAATCTGCTGATAATGAATTAAAAATCTATCAACAAACGATACAGAGAAAAATAAAAGGCAGCATAATTTATCTGGGTTGATGTATATGTGTAACCTACTTCAAAAACTTCCATATCAAAGGATGCAATTAGCTACAACCTAACAATACACCCCGGTGATATCTCTCATTTCTCCCCCCCCCCCATCCCTCCCATGCACTGACTTTTGTACGATTTTGGGATCGTCACACACACCTGTCCCTTAATGACGACAGTGGCGATGCACTGCAGAAAGTAATTAAAGTTTACCTTTCTCCCGTTTTATGGAGATTGAGGAACGTTCACGTACTGATCCATTATGGAAACCCTCTCAAAAGGAGCAGACCAAGCAGGTGGAAAGATTATTATTATTAAAAGAGGTTGCATGACCGGACGATCCAAATCCGACGAATGAGAGAACAGGTGTACTCAAAGAGGTCTGACCTGAGTTTTGACTGGGGTGACACCTTACCCCTACCGTTACATGGGATCATTCTCCAGGGGTATGCGGTAAACTACGACAATACGTCGATCTTCTTCACAGCAGTTAAAGATATAATGAATTATGTGGCTCCTAACGAGACGGAATAATTCCTATTTCATACCGTCCTATTTTACGGTCTCCCGCTAATGTGTGAATGGTAAGTTCACGTGACAGAGATGCGAGCGTAGTAATACAAACCAGTTGTGGCAATCTGTTTATTGTGTTTCTGAAAGGATTCTTTTGTTCTGCTATTTCAGTTGGTAGATATCATGGGCAATTATGTTCAAGGGGGTTCCCCACAGAAAAGAGGCGGTAAGCCCCTAGGGACTTCAGCAGTATTTCTTTTGTCTTCCCCAAAAGAATAGCAACCAAGTAAATAAAATCTAGAGCCATACTATCCATCAAAATTCAATTTCCAAACTGTCTCTTTTGTTACTTACAAGCAACTGATCATTTAAAACTTTGAAATATGTCATGATAAGTCCTACTTCAGTTTGTAAATTTAAAATCTACATCAGCCTTTTTCCTTCTTTTAATTACCATCAGCTTGGGTTAAAAAAAAAAAAACATATAGCACAGAAAGAAGAGAAGAAAAAAACTATCAAAAAAAAAAACAATGGAAAACTGTGTCACATTCACTTTTTCAATATTTAGAAATAACTTCTGAACATTCCAAAAACATTCAATGAGTCAGAAAAATCAAGAGAGAGGGTCTGGAGGTACAGACATGCTGGGGTAGAGGTCTTGGGCCTATTGTGCACTCACCTTGTGGGAGTCTCTTTAAAGCAGAGAGACATGTAACGGACTGGAAACACCAAAAAGGAAAAAAAAAGAAGAGAAAGAAACCGTTGGAAACAGCTGGGAGAACATTGTCTAGGCATTCTGTTTCTGGGTCGTAAGCACAGCACCAGCTTGACTAATGAGCAAATGAAAATTTGATGAGGTTAGTAATTGACTTTCTCTCCCCGAGGACTTAGCCACGCAAGGTCGTCACGATGATTGGGCTTTAAGACATAGGAGCTTCATTAAATATTCATCTTGATTAGAAACCCAGATAATAATTTTGTGTGAAAAAGTTTTGCTTACAAAAAGTACCCCTCTGTTTTATGTCTTTTCCTCGTCTTTTTTTTCTCTTTGGGCCTTTTGTTTTTTACGTAATTGAAGGCGAGCCTCTACAGAAGGGTGGCGTTATAGGAATGTTGATCCTTCTCTCTTTAAAAAGTATTCTCTCTATTTATTTGCTAGGAGGCAAGTGGAGGGGGGGGGGGGGAGCAGCGGAGGCAACGGGGGTTTTTCAAACTGGCAAAGGAAAGGTCGGAATAATTGGGCGAACTGTTAATCCCTTTGAGAACCAGCATCCTAAAGAATTAATGGCAGAGAAAATTACTGTCTTAATAACGGCTGAATGCAGATTAGTTAATATGATTGACTCAAATCAAAACGGGATATTCCTATGCATTAAACTTATGATCCGTGAACTGCTTGGGACGTTGACCGGAGCAAAGACAATATGCTTGACGGCAAAAATGATTCCAAGTAATCAATTTCTATCTAAACATTTGCCTTTTAAAGGAATGTCTCAAAAGTTATCAATCAATCACTGACGTAATCTGTCAGGTCCAGTCAAACTCCTGACAGGGATTGCCTAGTCATCATCAAAGAGGGCCGCGCTACAAATTATCGGAGAGCTCTGGATACCCTACACAGAGAGGGCAGGAGGTGTGGTAGAGGGCTACTGATGGGCAAGAGAAACGTAAATGTCTGTACTACAGACCAGACGACGATGTCAGGTGGGCATGAGTCGCACAACTAATGGTTTGGCTGATACGGTCTCATGATGTGACTTCAGTAAAACATTATGCTTGACTGTTTCAGTGATGTAGAAATATATTACAAACAGATCAATTACATAGCTACAAAAACACTTAACAGATTACAGGAATATTTTCGATCAGTTTGCATCTAATCTATCATGCTTTTATGTCCACCATTGTACATCATACAGACTGCATAGCCAATATACTACGTACCTGCAAGTTGGTAACTTTCTACACAGCTCTTTAGCCAGAAGATCTCATGTGGGTGGGATCTATACGTAAGGATCGATCACTCTTTCAGCAGGGATAGAAACCCTGGGCAGCGTGCAACATCCTAGTGTACAACTACAAAAGTTGTGATCCACAGAAGCCAATGTGCGTATATTGTTTTGTTTCGTTCATCTCTTTCAATATCTCAACACGTAGTTGATGCTAGATTGATAAAAATCGGTATACACATAAAAATGGATGAGTACATTATCAACCAATAAAGAGAGAAAACTATCCTGGAGAAAGCACGAACATGGAGTAAAAAGAAACAAAGCTGACAAAAAACATAACTGTCTTTGAAGAATCATGATCTTTACTCACTGACAAAACACTGTACCTAGATAGACAAACAAGAATTAAAACAAGTATTAAACCATTAGTTCTGTTGGATGGAATGCAGCAATTTATCCCTAACCTGGTATGAACATCACTTGATCTCTCTCACCGCAGGAGTGGTACCATGGTTGCATCCTAGATGGGGAGGGAGGGGAGGGCGGTGAGGCTAAAGTGGAACCCATCATCAATTGCATGACAGCTAAAATTGTGGGAAGACTAAGCAAAGCGCCACCATCCACTGGCATAGAGAGCACCAAAAAGTTGTTGGATAAAAAAAGGTTCCTAAATTGCCAGAAATCACCTTTTCTTCAGGTTCCACAGGCACCCTTTCTCTCTTGTGGCACCCCTGATGGACTGCTGCTGGCCCCCATGCCACACTGCACTGCACCCTGGTAGTTAAGTTCCAACATTATCTACCCTCCCTCTGTCAAACCCATGTGAGGAACAAATATTACTTTTACTTAATGACTTACATTCAAAACATACTTAACATGGAATCACATACTGGTCTAGAGTATGCTAATAATATTGACTTGATTCCAGAGGGGGTTAATAATTACAGTTTCTTTGTACAAAACAAAACAAAAAAAAACAACAGGAAAACATCTACAAACAGAAGAACTGTAGCTCCATCTAGCAGGCAATTTACACATGCTGTATGTGGTGGGGTTTCAAACTACGATGCCCACAAAGAGTGTTTTATTAGGCTTCCTATTAGGTCTAGTGAAACTTTTTATCTCAAATCTACAAAAAGGTGCAAAAATGGGTACAAATGGGGTGGCTTTGTTCCTATGGCAAGGGGTCGGATCGTGCCTGCAACAAAAGCATGGGCTCTGGATGGATGGGGGACATTGTATTGTTTAGAATCACCTGTGATAAAAAATATTGGTTTGAACTTGTACCCACTTTTGCAGCTTTGGTAAATTACCATTGACGAGCAGCGGCACAATGACCTGTCGTAAAGCACCTTCAGATTGTTCTACCATGCGGAGCACTATAAAGGGATGCATAAGATTATTGCTCTTGTAGGCCCCATATAACCAATAAATCAGTTGGTATTTATTGCATTCTGCACTGGTCCCAAGTAAACCTGAAACTGCATAATTTACAATTTTGATATATATATCAGTCGTAGATTGAAAAAAAACTTTTGACGTCGCACCATTATGATGCACTGACTTTTCTGAAATATAAGCTGTAGGAATTAGACACAAAATGACTAAAAATGAAAAATAACATGCTCTCTAAGTGTCCTAATGGTAGCAATACTTCTAACATGCAGTAATCAGAAAAATACTAGAAGCATTTTAGGATGAGAGTGGAAAAAAAAGCAATTTAACCTTTAATTAAACGTTTGCCTGTAATATTGGTATGAAACACCAGGATATACATTTTAACTGCATAAAATCCACTCTCTTTTGATAAACTGCAGACACAGACAAACAAAGCAAGCAATACCAGAAACTGTGGGTATCTCTCTACAAGTTTGCTAGTGTAAGTGCATTTGCCCTCTATCATTTGACTATGGTGCATACATATCACACACAGCCCACAGGACACATAGATCTATCGGATCTACATTACAATTCAACATGGTTAAGAAGGGTAGAAACATGTAATAATTAAAGGTGTAAGACACCAATAAGTGAGGGCGTAGTTTGGTGTTGATTCCTCAAAGAGTTCCTTTCTATATCTTTGCACAAATCGTCCCACTTTGTTATGTTACACATGACCGCAAAACCTACACTGTAGAACAAATAACACAATGGAGGCAGTCTTTGCATCATGGTGGTGTTTGTTAGGCCCGAGGTTGAGAATGCGTTGACTGCTCACAGTTATGTCCAAAAGATTTGAGTCTATGTGTAGGCATCATGTGAATCATGAACATACATGCAGAAGCATGATGCCATGTTGGATACAAAAACTACTGATCTTAGAACAGAGATCACTTCTGTACAAATATCAAAATTTCATGGCAGTCTGTGAAAGAGTGCCCGCCCTCACTGGTTTGCCTCGTGGCCTTCTAACGCTTCACGAACATGCATCATTTGTCTGCATCTTCTCCATTCATCCTCTCAGAGAAATTTTGTTGACTGATTGAAGTCTTTTGTTCCATCAGACCTCCTGACTCTAAAACCTGACAAAACTATATACTATTAATATTTTTGTGTGTGTCTGTGTGTAAAAAATGGTCTGTGTGTACAAAAAAAATGCTCAAACTGTGAGAATTCTTCAGTGAAATAGGTGACAAATGAGGGTGGGATTGCGGTGGGGGTCTAATAAACTGGTGGGAAACACCTCCGTGTGGACAATTCTTGCAGGGTCACAGCTAGGTCTGAAAGTTCCCTGATCACATGATATGTCAAGTGTAACAAACTTTCAGTCGACATTTTAAAAACTCCACCAGAGTCCTGAGTTGTGTTTCAATCCCGATGCAGTTTGATTCTCACATACATAAGGGAAACTGGCTGCTCAAAGAAGCATGTGACAATGATCTTGCCCCATCCCATTCTCATCATTATCATCGTAACCATCCTCATCGCAGAAAAAACAGAGGAAACACCGACTAAACTGCCCACTTTAGAGAACCACGCTTCCATATTGAGTATTATCCCCCATCATGTCCGCCCACCTCTTGTTTTGACACAACAAAAAAAAAAAAAGTTTTTTTTTTCTCTTTTCACCTTCCTAATGTCTTAACCTTGTAAGAGCATTTTTGCAATTTTTTTTCCCTTCCTCTCCTTACTTTTTTCCTTTTTCCAATTTTGTTTTTACTCTCTTTAACAATCCGTCACAATTTTTCTACCTTTCTGCTAACTTTCTTTTCATACATCATTGTAATTCCTTTGTAAGCATGAGACAATTATTTACCATCACAATGTCCCCTGAGAGTGAGCAGTAAGTGCACGCCTGCAGGGCATCTTGTGGCTTCCGACCGTAATAGCTGTTCGGACTTACGTGCTAATTTTTGACTGGATTTTGGAGCCACAATCGGCTATCATTCCTTGTTACGCATGGGGAGATCTCCAGGCCGAGATTTTACCTTTGTTTTCACAAACAAAACCCTCTGATCTCCCTTAATTCGGCTGTACTTTTGCCTTTTAGTTTCTGACTGGGGATTTTTACTGTTGGTGGAGCTATGTGTAGAAGTTCACTCACCTCACAAAAAAGACAAAAATTACATTAAGGCTCTTTTTAAGACACAAGTGCCGCACAATGAAAGGATAAACAAAACTGGGAGAAGAGAAAGCAAATGAAAGGTAATTCCGAATGCAGGCCCTGAAAAGAATGAATCTAATTGCCGTGAACTCTTGTAAGCTTTTGAAAGCATGTGGCGATGACGGGGATATACACCATCAGTGTTAATACGACCTGATCAGAAACAGATAATTTCCGCCCTGCTACCACCTGTGAGTCGATGAGCAGCTCTCTTTTTCAGAGTCTGCACTTCAATTCACCCAAAGTCCTGTCTGATACTGCGGAATCCACCGTAATGATGGAAGTGAATATGTGCCAATGCAGATCTTGGTTTAAAAAGAACACGCATACACACAAAAAAGGGTAAATTGTATTCATGGAAGAGGAAAACTCTTACCAAATAATTTCACACAAGCTTTTGTGAAAACATAGAAAAAAAAACGTGCATCATCAGAAAAAAAACGCGCATCATCAAAGCAGCTTCGCCCATTGTGCGATTTGCGATGAAATTCCGAAATGAAATGGAGTTGCGTATGGTGTGATTTCAAGTAGGAGGCAGAATTTTTTGGTATGTTCATTAGTACCAAGTAGACTAAACTTCTGAATACATTCATCTCCTATTTTGTATGGACTGCACATTTAGAAAAAAAACTTGTGTACCTGTATGATATTAAATGTTCAAAAAAGGAAGAAGAGGAAGATAAACCATAGACTATGAAGCATAAGTTTTCTCCTAGGTCCCATACTTTGCCTATGTGAAACAAAGTTAAATTTACACTTTGTGACAATTGTACCACACATCATTAACTTTACTCTATTGCATAGATACAGTATCTATTATAGAGATTCTGTCAACAACTCAACCAAAGGGAGGAACATCATGGAGAGTAGAAGAGAAAGGGTACGGAAAGAGAAAGTACAAAGAAAAGGTAACTAACCAGATCCTACCCATCAAATCACACTCGGACCCACCTGCTGAAAGACAAACCCACCTACCCATTTTGACCTAATCATTGTCTTAAATTGCGAACCAAAGAACAGGGCACATGGAGGTGTGACCAAAAGTTAAGCGATCGGGGTCGTGCCAAAGAGGCAAGTTTTTACTAACTGATTCACCGACCCGTCCACAAACCGACCTATTCACGGACGGACTAAAAGCCTTTATCTAGCCGTTCATCAACCGCAAGCACCGATTGACCCATGCACCCACTTGGAAACCCACCTACCCACCCAAGCATCTACAAACTGTCTACGGTTGCCGTCTCAACTCCTGTGCTTTGCAAAAAAACATTGTGAACAATGATCTCTCCATGTTGTGATTCAATCACTTATTTCACTGTCAGTGAAAAACAACATCCCCTGTATGGGGGGGGGGCACACTGAAGAGACACTTTAATTTATGCACAAGATGACATGGGCTTACTTGATGAAAACAAAATAACATGACATAGTCTAACATAGTCTAATGATAATCTACACTAGAAAAACTTTGGAATCTTATGGCAACATGAATGACATTAACTTTAGTTAAAATCCTTGCATCATTCCAATTAGGAAAAAGACTTTGAGATGACCTAGCTGAACCACAATGTGTAAAGTCCTGCAAATGTCACATGTATTAATTTGGCCAATTATTGCAGCTACTCCATCCATCATTGAAAAAAGGTGCTCAAGGGAGACAGTAAAGCGGACATATTTATAAAGGGACCCAAGGACTCACTTAGGCAAGGATTCAATTTTGAGTTTGAAGACTCACAAGACATAAGGCCACATGTGCTACTGTAATACAAGAGCCGCAGTATGTATTTGCAGTAAATCAAAATTTTGCAAGAAATTGAATTTTCAATTCCACATTCAATATTTGCAGCAACGTAAAAATTTTTAGGTATGAAAGTATGCACTGTACATGAAAGTATGCACTGTAAAGAAGCAGGCCTGCAAAGTTAGCCATGGAATCATTGTGACCACTAAATATTTTGGTTTTGGAAGACAATTTTAACAACACTGCACTTTTGGCTGCAACTTCTGGCTTGCGTTTGTCGTAAAAAGTTACAAAGAACAGCAAGAAAGAGAAAGGGGAGGATATTCAATCCATCTGGAAGTTGCTTTTCAAATTTTGATCTCCTTCGAGAAGCACGAAGGCAAATGGAACGTAACACTCAAAATTTGGTCTGAAATAACAGTTTCGACTGATGGCATGTGGGTGACCTTTTACCTGATGTGATTAAATTAAGAATTTATGTTAGTTTTGAACCAAAAAGCATCAAACTGATTTACTTGAGGTCCAGTTTGACATATGTAACTCACAGAATGTGCTACAGAACATGGGAAGAAAACTGCAAGGTCCAGTTTACTGATCAGATATCAAATGACCATTATCAACACATATCCAGTAAGTCCAGCAGGACCTACACATTTTGGGTGCTAAAGATGAAGCCAATGGTGCAAAACCCAGGAGCTAATTTTGGAACAGTGTGACCAACTCTACCACGGTTACATACTGTACTGGATATACACTAAGTGGCCCTGAACGCCATCTCTCTGGATGTTCATCAAACTTTCTCACTATCGGGGACAATTTGGTGAATGGTATCTAGAACCCCTGTTTACCTATACCTTTGTTATTATACAGTACACCTATATGCTAGGGAGCTAGCCCTCAGTCGGTGGGCAAAATAATGACTACTTTTAACTGAGTTTACAACTGTGGTGGTAATGTTATGCTATTATGGTGAACAATCTCATCTCAGTTCTCTAATTTTTTGAGACAATGAACAGATAATGCAGGTTCATACATACTTGGAAGGAATCCTCAAATCCTACTGGCCCATTTCAGTCAGGTGACAGTGCACTATCCTACATATAAAACAAGGTCGAGATTGCTCTAAGTCTTAACTACTACTTTGTGCATCAGCATCTATCTGTTCGTTTTCTATTATAACCCAAATATCCACATTTCCTCTGTTAATGTTATAATGATAAACAAAACGTACATTGATTTGATTTGGTTAAAAATATATTTCCACAAACGAAATTCTGTCCCTAATTTTCATAACCTTCGAAGCAGGTGATGGTATGTATCGTCTTCCTAACGTACATAGAGTAACACTTGCAAACAATTTCAGATCAATCTCATCTAAAATCCAAGGTCTCTGTGTTCATGAGCCTTAGTTCACAGTTAACTGGCTAAAAAATGATGAATATTTACATCTTATTAAGGGAAAAGAAGTATTGAGTTTTATTGTGTGTAACTGATCACATCGCGTGTATGAATTTTAACAGAATCTGTGTGCAAATGAAGTTGGAATCAATTAAATAGTTTGTGGACGTTGGTATTACAAATGCAGTCTGACCTGGTGCATGAGCATATACACGTCTGTTGTGCAGGCAATGATTTCCACAAAGTCAAGAAGCCACTGTTCCCTACAGTCTCAAGCCACGGAAAGTACAGTACCAATGAAGGTCATACGTTTGAAGTTGTAGCTTACGTATTATGTAATCCATTCACCAAATAATAAAGGCAAAAAATATGTGTCATCCAATAGCACAGAAAAAATGAAATGCAATGTTATAATTAAGGAGAAGCATATCACACTGCCCATGCTCAACAAACAGAGCCAAGATTGTCAGCAATGATTGCCAGCGGTGGTATTACGGGCATAGTCTCGCGATATCTGTATTTTCTCGACAACTGATGAGATCATAATTCAATGCATAAATTTATAAAGATGTAACCACGGGAAATGACAATATGAAACAAAACAAGTCAATAAAAGTGCATAATGCCAACCCAACCACGGATCCTGATCTGCAGAACACAAACCCAAAAGTTCATCACACCTAATAACACGATCCCCTCGCTACGCAAAATGACGGTGACGATACCCGGCTAATTAGCGACACGGAGCAGACTGCGTGTGTCAACGTTCACACGGTCTGGTACATACACAGCTGTGGGGCTCCACTGAGCAGGCTAGCAATGATTTCTGAATTCCGAATGACAATTTGAAAGTGATTTGACACAAAACGACACAACCGTGGAGTGGTAAACTTTATTCAGCCCAAAAACAATCATCATGTCGCTACTTGCAGATGTTGTGACAGAATTAAGTGGCTAAGAAAGTCATAACAGTGCAATAAGACAAAGATTAATCCATTCCAAGTGTTTGGGCCTCCAGGCAAATCACTGCATATCCATCTTTTTGTTTAGACAACATTCTGAACCATATCGCAGTACGGCAGTTGAGCATTCAAATATTTTTAAGCCATAAACGAGATAGGATTCCGACTGTGCACTCTCCCGAAGTGGCGCTCACGTAACAGTGTTTTCGGTATTACTCTCAGAGACAGAAGAAAGACAAAGATGAAAGTATGAACTGTGACTTTGTTGTTTTGGTATCTTGAGTGGAACTTTCTTGTATTTTCCATTGTTGTAGAAAAGGAAAAAAAAAACACACACACACAAAAAAAACACAGTCTTGGAGAGAAGCCACTTTTTTGTTTGCACAATGCAGAGAATCTTTTTCTATTGTGTCCATTTTTGTTTTTTTACTCACTTTCAATTGATCGGTGGTGTTTATCGTGAGTCTGCGCCATCTTTGCATGTTAACTGTTACTACCACACGCATTAATTTATAGAACACTTTTTCATACGTCAAGGAAAACATACACTGCAGAGGGAGGTTTTATGTCAGACAATAGATAGCGGGCATGCTGTATGAGACACAATTAAGTAGATCATGATCGGGCGTTTATAGACGAATGTGCCCCAGAAAAATTGAAGGTAGAAAGAAATAGGTGAAAGGGAGGTGTAACATTTACAAGAGAAAATGTGGCAAACGGTGGTGCACGTGACAGAAAAGAAAATAGTTACCAAGGAGGATAAAATGTTCTGAAAGAACCAAACAGATGAATTAGATCTACAGTCATGAAGGGATCCACCGAAACAGATGCCATCTTCATTTGAATGAGTTTCATGGAGCTTAAGTTTCATTTTGTTTTCATTGACTCTTCCATGACTTGCCAAAAAAACTATCACACATTCATGCACTGATCGGATTACAATAAAGCGCTTTGCAAATCAATATCTTCAGGATGGTGAAAATCACCACAGCCTACTATTAAAGACTGAAAAATGCTTTTCTTCATGATAAAAAAGGTTTTACTTCACGGTGATACTACCGGAGAACAAAAGATAATAGGTACAACTGCATCTTGGGAAGGGGAGAGATATCAAAAATGTTTCACAGGGCACCGTTCAGGGCTAAACCTGGCAGTAACTCCGCTACAGTAAACAGTACGGCCCATGGACCGGCATTACACTCACAAAATGAAAAGTCCCCCTTCCCAGAAAAAGTACTTCTAGTTGGAGGAGAATCTTCATTGAGCAAAGTTTCTGTTCTGCAACAAACAGTTATCTCTGTATCTCCAGTTTTGATGGTTTAAATTTATTCAGTTCTTGCACTGACTATGCTGTAGGAGAGGAGAAAGAAAGGGGGTAAATCTCCACCTGGATTAAAGGCAAACCCCGACAAATTCCACTGACAGGTATGTATTACGGAGGCTGCATACCGACCGAGTTAAAACGACGTACATATTTGGCTACGAAAATATCCTGTTGCCTCAGTACAGGTTTCCTTCCGTGCCAAGGAAAGAGTAAAGACACCTAATTCTCCGTAAGCTGCGTCGCAGTCGGCGTGGAGACTGCCAGGCATATTTCTAGAGCCCCTCGCTGTAAATTATTCCTTTTTCAGGGTTGTATTTCTCAGTGCCATGCCTTCGGGGAGACCTGCTTCGTCGGTAACCGTATCCCCTCCCAGATCAGGCGGCAAAATAATTCACACTTATTGAAAATCTGCCTCCACATCAAATCGCGAAGTCCTCTTCCTACGATTTCCTTTACAACCTGCTGGTAACCCATCCCTCCTCCCCCCTCACTTACAAATACTCTCTTCTGGAAGAGAAATTTAATATCGGTGCTCGATGAATGATTTTAAACACTCACGAGCGTTGTCTACATTTCAGTGGCAGGATTTATTTTTAAGCTTCACTCACACCCCAGTTGAGGTTGTTCTTAACACGCATACTAATGACTCCAAAATTAATGCTGGCTGGTCCCCAGAAGCTGTCCAAAGAAAGAAAATCCCTCTCTCTTTCTTTGATTGATGGAATGCTTTAAAAAGGTGACCACTTTGTGTTAAACAAACTGTTTGTGATAGGGTTGGATGCATATTAACACAAAATAGGGGAGTGATGCACCATCTGTTGACTAGTTTCAACTTTCATCAAGAATGTGTCAGAGAAGTTAGTTTGCAGGGGGATGGTCGACACCTTTTCATCGAACGATTTGGAATTCACTTTTCGTAGTGTGACTTTGTCAAACAGTGAAAAGAGGATACCGAAAAGAGAAAACGATTGGAAAACAACAATAACGTCCATGCGGCCAACTTGCTTTATTTTGTCATTTTGTCGAGTCACTTTGCAAATCAGAACGTGTAGTAGGGGGGGTGGGGGGTGAATTACCGAGGAGGAATCCTAATTTACAGCAGAATACAAAACATGACCTTGGGGAAAACAGAGTGACATGACAAGAAAATCCAGTCTGACGCACATTTTTTATTCACACTTGTACATCAAAATTCATTAAAAGACTCAATGGATGTTGTGGGGTTTTCGACTGAACGTTACAAAAAAATTGGAACATTAGTGACTTGAGTGCAATTGAAACATTTGACTCGGTCGCTATCCTTCTTCAAGCATGGTAGTTATAATCCCTGCATGTCTCTGGGTAGGCTTTGTGGTTTTACCTAAAAGAGAAGTCTTTGAGACAAGTTAATTAGGACTTTACTTGATGATTGCATAGAGCACTTTTGGTAAGGTAATGCACAGATGGTAGAGGGGTAATCAGTAGACACATTGTGATACAGTACAGTACAAGTTAATTGCTGATACAGATCTAAAGTACAAACAAGTTAAGTGAATGACATACAGTAGGCTGAAAACTAGAAAGGTGTTGGAATATATATTCCTGCCTCAACATGTGGAGTGTAATCTTTGATACTTATTTTCACATCCCTACACTGAAATAAAACCACACATTCAAGGTTATAAGATGAAACTTCGGTACCACATATGGCAAAGGGACAAAATAAACTGCTTCCCAAGTGGCAAAGTTATGACAGTCTAAAGACCAAACTATGAGCACTTTGAAGGAGCCTATTTTGTGTCAAATTTTTGGCCAGAGACGATGTTTAGAATTCACTTTCTCTTCAAGATTGGGGTTTATCAAACAGTAACATAAACTGAATGAACAAAAAAAAAAAATACTGAGAACATAAAGATAATGGAGATGGAAAAAGTTATGAAAAAACAGCGAAAATGGTAGGATGACCACTTTGGTGCTGGCCGTGGAATTAAACACGAACTTGACACACGAATATGGATACATGAATAACCAAAGGAATCGTTTATCTCCATTCACATTTTCTCGGTGATTGAGACATAGAACTGAACAGGAAGAAATACCAATTCCAATATCTTTAAATCCACAGGAAACTTAGGTTCAAATTCAAAATTTTTGTCTTCAAAGTGGGGCATGCTCTTCAGTTACCACTTTCTGTCAACTAGGAGAATATTTAATTCAAACTGTTCTCCAGATGGACTTTCTACCCTTTTCAATCTTCACAGTTCGCAAGATTTTCGGCTCATTTTGGAGGTATACTATACTCAGAGGGTACTTGAAGTATTTCTCACGAGTGCCTATCCTCCTGCATGTAATTTCTCTCACATCTACTTATAGCCTACCCTCCTGTCAGATTTCTTCACTGCAAGCCAATCTCGAGTGACCTTTTCTCACGTCCTCCGTAACAACTGACAGTACAGTGGAAGTGTTGCTTCTTCTGAAGACTAACCAATATTTAAGCCCAAAAAAAAATTAGTTTTCATTCGAGCAAAAAATTTGCAGTAAGCTTGGACATCCACAAGGTAACTGAGGTACAAGCTTTTGATCTGGGATGACCAGCTCACAGGGCCATACGGCCCCTGCACCCGCTTTTGAACAGAAACAAAAATGGAAGGGAACGAAAAAAAATGAATGAACAAAATGGGAGAGACAATAAAAACATAAATCATACAAAAACTTATGATAACTAGTATTTTGTTGTCAACTATTACACTTACACTTGATACAGTGATATTACCAATTTTTCACATTTTTTGGCATTTGCCTTGCCATACACTTCTGTGCTGTGACAGTTGTTTCTTGCAGGACAGATAGTACAGACAGAAGGATAACTTGAGGGCAGATTGCATACAACTTGCAGCTTGTGTGGCCCCCATGAAGTTCAAAGGTGGTGCTGTGGCCCCTTGACTAAAAGGCTGGCCACCCCTGCTACTGACAATCTACTAAAGCATTTACAGTACAAACACCAAAACACATGAATTTTTGCCAGTCTTAATGAAACTTTCAAAGGGTTTCCTGTTCTAATTTACACATCTCTCAGTACCTGTCATTCAGGATTCTTTTCTTGCAAACAGGTCTCAAAATAAAAAAAAAGAAAAAAGAAGCAAACCCTGTTCTGGAAGAAATACATCCTGCCTTAATTGCAACAACAACTCAAAATTGTATCTTCTGTCTTTTTTTTCTTCAATTTATCATACTGCGATTAAGTGCTCAAATTTTGGTCTCTCTCATGCATCGGCATGATCTCACAGTTGGAACGGAGGATCAAGCCGGCTGTGTTTCCTTCACATAGCAAGCCGGCTGGCTCGGTTTGAGTTCGTTACGAGTTAACGGAGGAAGATGCCGTTATCAGTGCTAATCAATGCAATTATGTGATCGTCTGGCACCCTCCCGCCGTGCACTTAATGAGCTTCGTAAATCCCCTCTCAATGATTCAGCATGGGAGCAGCCCCACTGAATGAGGTTGTACATTTAAAGAGCGACAAAACAACGGAACAAAAATGGGAGGAAACGAGAGGAGGATTACTGACACGTCCGTCACCTGGCTCGGAGATCCGAGCGACATACCGCAGCTAAATTGATGGTAACATCACAAGGGCACACACAGGCATGCTTATGGATTCTTAAACAGCTATTTCTCTCTTTTTGTTAATCTCTTTTGTTCTTGGTTATTTCCCCCTTTTGGTGGCATTGGGGTTGAATTTTTCAGGGGACCTACAGTATCACATGTTCAGAAATGGCTTCCAGGAGGGTTGCAGCACTGCCGCAGAAAAAAGAAAGAAAGGAAGCGATTCATAAATCTTGACGGACGGTCCTAAGAGCAGAATCGAGAGTTATGAAAAACAGATCCACGTTCACGGCAGACAAACAGCGAAAGATTCATTCACTTTCAGAGACCGGCAGAAGGCGGAGACATTCTACTTTGTAGAGTCCAGCCATGTTCACGAGATCATCAAGACGTCAAAGTCTCACAGGAGAGGTTTTGAGCATAACGTGAGTGAAGGCCAAAAACAAAAGGCATTAAAAAAAAAAGAAAAGAAGCAAGCACAGATTTGACATAAACTTGAGGAGCAATGCTTTCTCTTAACAGCAAAAATTCACAACGAATATTACATCTCTAATTATTTCATTAAATATTGCTTCATCTTTGCAGATTTCCTTTTACAAATTACAACATTCCTGTTCAAAAGACAAAACAAAAAACAATGTGTGTATGTTTATTTTAATCAGTTTATTACATTTATTTTTCAATTCCAAACAGTGGGGGCTGTCAGGATGGTCGTTATTTTTATGCTCTCCCCTAGGTGGTGGCAAACACCGATAGTTTTAAAGTAGTATGTTTCAGATTTCCAACTTTGGTATGTACTCAAATGCACATGCAAGCATTATTGTCACTGATGCAAATGACAATTCACACAATCCACAAGGATGTTAAAAATTTTGTGGATTACTCCTTTGTCCGATGACAAATAAATTATCTAAGTTTTTCAAACCCACAGAGAACTTTACACACACACGAAAGAGCTGCAAAAATGGGCGTGGGGGCAGGGGGTGAGGAGGAGAAAATTAGCAGAACTGAAAACAAAAAAAGAAGGTATGACCTTAAAAAATGAAGTCACTTCGTTGATTTCAAACACAAGGTGAAACAATTTACAAAGACGTCAGATGAAACCCTAATGGTGGTGGAATAAAAACAACTTGCTTATCTGTGGTCAATCAGATTGTTACCTGAGGTACTGTAATTTGTTTTGGTACTCCAGCAGGTATCTTTGACCTGTTGCTTTGACAGACACGGTCAACTTGTATCACAATGTCACAAAACAAAGATGAACGTGAAAGTCCCTCTTGCCGTTTCTGTTTACATGAAAGTAAACACCCTCCCCTTCTGCTTCTTTCCGAGAGCAAGGTGACAGTTGCATAATCCACAGGGGTCCACTGATCTTTGAGAGGCAGGGGCTCCTTTTGTGTCACTGTGTTCCTAAACAAAAGTGGCAGGGGGCAATCAGCAGTTTTGTTTGCACAAGCCTTTAATGTTCTTGTAGTGCTGAGTGCTTTGCTTTTTTTTTTTACTTTTTTCAGGTGAAATTCATTACTTCATGAAAAAAGATGCACGGTGCAATTGATCAGTTGGTACAAGGCAAAGAGTTGATTTTGATGTACCGTTCTGTTCTTGAACGACAGTCTTCGCAAATCGTTTTCACTTTCTCACAAGTATTAAAGAAGCAAACTGCATGAAGAAGCAGTAGGAGCATTTCACAATGAACAACTGTATGTTCGATGTATCATACACAAAATTTAGACAACCTTATTCAGTTTAATAAACAATAAACCTATAATTAAGTTTACATACAAGGGTCTCTTTTGGGCCAGGGTTCTAAACTAGCAACTATTTAAAGTAACCTTCAGAGATATTGTTGAAACTATGACAACTATTTAAAAAGGAGTTTCATGTCACATCACATGAGTGGTTCTGTCAGGCATTGACAGGCGAAACACACACACACACATTAGACCTGAATGTAGGCCTCCTTACAGCACACGTCCACTGCTATCCATGGATACTAAACTGTGACCCAAGTATACACTTGATCTTCAAAACCAAAGAGACACCTGACAAGGTACATATGCTTGTCCTTCAGAAAAGACAGGTGATCACGTGATGTTGGCGATACCTCTCCAAAGGAGATAATCTGCTCCTGCCATAACCACATCAAAATGTCAGCTGGTGGGTCATCAGCTTTTAATTGAATCAAAGTTTTTTTTTTGCAGTGTAACGTTTATGCTGAGTTTCTGCAAATCAAGCCCACAATCACGTATCCAGTGAGGGCCAGAATTTCCATTTTCTGATGTTTAATGAACCATTTGGAGACCATCATTGACTGTATTTTTCCATCACATCCTTTGCAGTGAATATTACAATGCTTGAGAAACTCTCAAATGAAAGGCAAGAGGAGATTGTTCATGTCATTCTTTTATGTTGAAGAAATACCTCATCCTGAATCACAGACTACCCTAGCACATCCCGCCCGGCGACATCGAGCGATGACTACAAAACTTCCAGAGCTTTTCATCCTCCACACACATGAACCCACTACTGTACAGCTCCCAAGTTCCGAGAGGCTAGATCCGGGTCCACCTCTGACTTGTCCGTCAGTGGACCGCCAGCCTGGGGGTGGGGTTGGGGGAGGGGGTGTAGAGTTGGAAGTTTCCGGTAAGTTTACAGTGCTTGATATTTGTGCGTGACACTCCCAAGACGACTGGGACGATTTGAAATACAGGTTTTTCAGAGGGCTGGGCGGGTCAGCAGGTTTGGGTGTTCAAATGCGTGTCAAACCCGCCAAATGCGGGTCATTGGGAGGCATGCTACTGAGTTACATAGTCCTCATACACTGATCAGCCATTGGTGACTGTGGCTTCAAGAAAGAGGAAGTATTCTCTTTGGAGCAGAGAAACGGTAGTTACTTTACCCACCCAAGGCAGGACTATAACTCTACTGCAACAATGTCCAAATTTTACACAATGACAATCTTTGGGCCAGTGCACCAGCTCTCCTCAGCCATACCACATTACCAGATATCTATAAATCGTCTCACTTAATGATCTGCCAAACTGGCTGTATTTAGGTACTATTGCAGGCTCTGATTGCTACAGTAAGCCAGGCATGATTCTAGGTACATTATTTCTTTTTTTGGGGGGGGGTACTCATGTCTTTACCAGCTAAGCGGAGTGCAACAATCAGTTAAAGAGTATTATCACAAATTTTTTTGGAAAAGAGACAAAAACCTCTCAGATTGTAGGGAATGGCACGTCTTGGGCCTTGTTAAAGGCATCCCAGACATTCATTAGCTTGAGATCTTATGTTTCAAAAGCTAATACTCTTTCCAAAAAAATAAAGGTGAATGATAGTCCATATAAATCATTTAACCAACTTTGAGGGACTATAACATCCTAGCCCCCCCCATGGAACAGCCCCTGCAGTGAACTTGCACTGAAACTAACTGAGAAAGCCAAGAAACCTAATAACCCTGCCACTACCCCATCCTAACATTGAAACAATTTTCGTATTGACTGGTACAATATAGTCAATCACATTTTTTTATTTCTTTTACGTCATCCTTATAAACCTTCAATGACGAAGGGAGCTTATGCCACGAGAACAGCTAGCAGTTTTGGGCTCCTTGAGACTGGACTCAACCTCAAGCCTTCTTCCCATTTCATAGCTGGCTGGCATGTGACATCTGAACAACACATGTGTGACCCCAAAGAAGCGTAGCCTTATTTCGTCTCTGTTTACATTTCTCTCTGACTGTGCCCGAGGTGAAAAATTCTCCATGTCCTCTTTTCTGTCGAAAACTCATGTTCTGTCGCGCTGCCTGCGGAACTCCCTCGGTGATGAATGTTGCAAAGACTGTTAAAGCGACGTGATCTCCGTTTCTTTGCTTTCCGTCTCGTGACAGTTGTATTTCTGTCTGACATCATCCCCATGCAACCAGCCAGCAGCATGCGTGTGCATATCAAGAATGGGCATCTGATAGGGCTCCACCATCCTGGTTTCAAGGTTTCCTTCTTCTGCACCATACATTTGTCACAGGTTCAACATGTCTGGCGATCTACAAAACAGCCAGTATGAACCTATGCACAAAAATAAACTGGGCCTAGCCATAAATGATAGGATAAAATATCTGTGTACAGAAACAGACCATCCGGCAGCCAAACTGTCATCCGTTATCTCATCAAAACCCAAAGAAGACTGTATCATCAAGCATACTTTATATCTCTTTTTTTCCTAAACATGTAACAATTGAAACAAAAGACACATTTTTAAAGGACAATGGTTCAAATTCTTAGCTGCCAAGTACTTAATTTTAACATCTCTAATTACTTTAATACATTTCACTAAGTCTAGAGGGAAACCGCATTTCATCAAGTTAATGAAAACACTGCCCCCACCTGCAGACTCCTCCTAATTCATTACCATTAAACACGCAAAGAATCTTGGTAGATTGACGCCAGTATAACATTTTTCGGGAGGAGGTCAAGGCATTTGACAAGGCAGGGTATGATATTTGATGCAATGTGCCGCCACTTCTCTGCGTAAAACAAAACCCATTCAGTTGAGTGCCCTATTTTTATTGTCTTTACTACCATACCTTTTACATAAAAGGAAAGTGCCTAAGTACTAAAGACTGTGCTTACTTTTTTGTGCAGGTTCTGTCTACCAAATGGACAACAAAAGTGCGTTCTGACTAGACTTATGAGTAAGAATAGAGAACAGACAAAAAATAAAAATTATCCACTTCAAAAAGAAAGCACCGTTAAACATTCACATTCTCAAAAAGGATATGTCCCACATATTTACACTATATGAGACAAAACGCAAACTAGTTAACTGTGCCTATGTCTATTTTGGTCCGTCCTGGTTGAAATTTTTGATGTGAAGTGAGAAGCTGATCATACACCTTCTGTTGATGCAAGTGCACTGCTCCTCATCTGAAGGAATGCTACAGGGGGAGGGGGCATCTTTCTTGCAGATGTTTCACATCCTTCACCCGAACTTTGGAGTAAAAATGTGAAAATGTTAGCACAGGATGGTATCCTGAAAAAGGACAACGTCAGCTGGCAGTACATCAAAATGTGCTTATCAGTCAACTACGTGTGGAATATTTCTTCATACATTACAGATTCACTGTGAATTAAAAAAAGAATCAATATCGCACTTTTCTGCAGCACTTTTGCAGTCAAATGAGGTTGTATGTGGGATGCAGAGAGATAGAAGAAAAACTGAAGAGATAATTTTTTTCAGCCAAAACAGGTTAAACCTTTCTTGGTGTGTAGTGTTTCTCTACTTATTTGTTCCTGTAACCCAAACTTTGTGCAATTTGCAGATGAGTTCTCTGAGGCTGGAAGAGAAACACCTTTTCCGGAGACTCCTTGACAGAATCCAGATATAATCAAACTGGTTAGCTCATGAGGATGACAACAGAGGAAACCATTCAGCAGAAATCTCCCACTCTACGAATGGCATTGGCGGGAGACCAAAGACAAGATACTTTAACCTTGACACTTGAAACGTCCGACAAGTTCTTTAAATATCCTTCCAAATACTGTTGACAAGGAGGAACCAGAATCACCAATCCCTCATCCTGGGGGCATGGGTCTGTCTGCAACCTGCCGAGATCCGGTTACCATTGTAAAAGACACCCATCCACTTTTGTCTTTTCCGTGGCATAATCGCCTGAGATTTTGCCTCTCGGAAATCACTGGAAAGTCACGCACTGTGCACCGGAGTTGGCTGAAGGAGTAAGCCCCAGGAACAATGGCAGGTATACAAACACGGATTTAGAAATTGACAGGTCTCTCTCTCTCTCTTGCAGAAATGCTGGATGGTTTCCTGGACACTGCCGAGAGAGAGTTGGGTACGTCCCCGAGGCGACCACGTACAACCGTCAGTCGGTCGGTCGGTCGGCCGGTGAAAAGACAGGGATTAAAGGGACATGAGAACAGTGAGAGGCCAGATTATCCCGTGTACTGTATCAACTTTAAAAAAAAAAAACAGGAAAATACAATAAGCCACGGCTGGATGAAAGGAAAGGACCGGAATGCTTCGTGCTGAGCCGAATGAATGAGGGGCGAGAGAGGAAGTGTATTGGACGAGAAGGGGGAAAGAAAAGCAACAAGGACATAGATCTACTAGATCACATAGTGACAGGAAAGGATATGTATTCTGATTTTTTTTGGTTGTACCGAAACTAAACGTATGACATAATGAGAAGGGTTTAAAAATAATGTCTCTTTGGAGTAAACGATGGAGAGGAAGGGTTTTGAGGAGGCAGAGTGAGAGGTTGCATTTTTCCACATTTACAAAATGAGGCACCAATAACAGCTTTCGATACAAAATTCTGTAAATTTGCACATTCTTCAAGTAACAAAGAGCAACTGTTTCTCCCTCTCTCAGCTTGGACATAGTGGAAGAGCAAATCAATTGCACTCCATTTTGTCTGAAAATACAGCGAGCCAACGAAAATCCTGGTACCAGGATTAGGAAATCGAATTTATATAGGTTTAGTTATTGACGAAAATTTAACATGGAAGCAGCATGTGAATGACATGCGCAATTCCCTCCTTAAATATATTGGTATTTTTTATCATATTACTGACATTCTTCTAGTTGATACTGCAGTTCAGATTTCCTACTCTTTTATTTATTCTAGACTTACTTATGCTATTGAAGTATATGGTACAGCCTGTGCTACTGTCCTTAAACCTCTCCAGACATTTCAAAATAGAGTATTTAAGCTTCTCTTAAAGACACCAAGACGGTTCAGTACAAATAGTCGTATTTTGATTATAACATATTATAAATCAAGGATATCTACACATATTGCATGGGTGTAATTGTTTTTAGATATTGCAATGATATGCTACCGAAGGTATTATCTAATGTAAGAAAGCCACATAATGTTGCCCAGTTCCCAATGCAGACCCACCACAATTGCCTCTTTTCAGTAACCAATCACAAAACTTTACATGGCAAATTAGTTCTCCAAAATTATTGTTATAATGTTTGGCACAAAATTCCCCCTAGTGTTAGATCAAGCCCTTCACTCCATTCTTTTCAAAGAAATTTGAAATCTTTCCTTATAAGTAGTTACCAATAGCAAAGATTTAGTTATTAGTCTCAATTCTCTTTACTCTGTCTTTTCTTTTTGTCATCATTTTGTCTATGTTTGTATGGTCACCAGCCTTGATAAACTGTATTGTTTTTCTAGTGTTCATCATATGTGCTTTGTTTTTTGGCATTTGTTAAATGATACCTCTGTTGATCATTGTTGTACATATGAAAAATAAATTGAATTGAACTGAAAAAAATCAGTACAGATCTGGGCAGATCATAGCAGTGCAGGGATGGAGAGCAGGAAGGGGTGAGAGATGGTGAAAGGAAACAGCCACATCAAGGCCGGTAAGAAATACAACATTAAATGATACAAAAGTTATTTCATAGCTCTGCAAATGTCACCACTTATAAAGGTGCTCATTTATAGTATATCAGGGAATGACTGCTCAGCAGAATATGTAAAATGACAAGAAAATTCTCTTTGACCAGATGACCTGGTTATTCTCCAGGTGTGTTTAATCTGCACCAGCAACTGTAAATCCTGGCCATGTAGACAACGTCCTTCCAAACGTGGATGATCGGACATAGCTTCCGGTTATCCGTACAACACTGTGGAATGCCAGTTATACAAATATTGTCCTGATAAACCTGGAGTATCAATCCTTGTTTCCAAATTGGTGGGCAGCACAGCGCAATTGTGTTAAATATGGTGTCACAGAATTGTGTACTGCTACACAGCTTTCTAGTGAGTACAACATGATGTCCTTGCACAGAATCATGTACTGCTCTCATGTTCCATCATTCAGTGGTGAAACAGCAAGCCAGTTTTGATAAATATATACAGCAGTGCTAGAGTACTCATTAGGGCAGTAGAGTCTTGTGCAACATATATAGTACAGCGTCAGCAGTTTTACAACGTTATGAGAGCTAGAGCTCCAATGAAATTTTTGTTTCATCCAGCATGATATTAAAAAAAAAAAGGATCGGGAAAGGGGCCAACAGGAAATGGCACTCCTTCCTCCTCCCCCCCACGATACTGATTTGAGGAGTGAATCCACGAAGACTGGCTTACTCCCAACAACAAGGTCTTCCTACCATGCACTACAATTCTGTGTATTTGTAGGCAAATGCAGTTCTAGTTTGTATATTTGTTTAACATTGGCACAGAAATGCAAATTTTTGTCTTCACCTTTCAACTGCTATTCTCACTGCATAAGTCTGTGTACAGCAACTGTCTAATAATTTTGTGATTTTAGGGATTGACATCAAATTGAGATAAATGAGTTTGGATACAAAACCACTGTGACGCAGAAGACTTGAACAGGACAAAGGATAGCAAATGCAATCTTGGACAAAACTGTTGGGACAATTTGCATGTATATTGTGATTATAATACTAAATTTCAGTTGAGAGGATAACATGAAACCACGTGCCCCTTTCCAATGCTGCGCTATAGGAGTGAATGTACACTGTAAACAATAAATCCTGAAGCCAGCATTGAAAGTAGGTGCAGGGTGTCCCGAGGAGTTTTGTCCAAGATTGTAGGTGACACTGCTCAGGGTTCACAAACAAATCTAGCTGTTGGCAGCCACCTGACATTTCCTGTGCCTACTGAGGTCAAAATGAGAGGGAAGAGTTAGGTATGGTAACTAAGCAAATTTTCCATCAGGAACTAGATAGGCCTACTGTCTGTTCATTTGCAATAGTAAGAGTATGATATGTATTAATTAATTGAACGAAAACCTCGTTCTGAAACAGGACTTCACTTCATGTGCTTTGCAGAAAGAATAAACATTTCAAATGGAATCGAATGAAAAGTCCTTTGTGGAACATAGCCCTATGTTAATTGAGTGACTAAACAACCTTTCTGCTTTAATCTACAGGTACTCCTACCATAGAAAGCATAGTCTATGATGACGGACGAACTTGTCAGACAAAATCAATGGAACTGCCAAGTTTAAATTCCCAGAAGCACAGTAGTAGCATTTTGAGTTTTTAAAACCACAGAGACTACCCCTTTTAACTGGCACTTTAAAAGACAAACACTATTCAGCTAATGGCAGCTCCATGACATTTGACCCCCCATCATCAGAATTTACAGGTGGGCTGAATAAATCGCAACTAAACATAATGCCACTGGTGGTTTCTCCCTGGTTGGTGAGGGGACAAGACAAGACCAAAAGAAAAAAAAAAAAAAACTGTTGACAGGGAAATTGCATGAAAGAGGCAAAATTGGACAAAATAAGTTGACAATTTATGACATGAGCTACAGAAGTCAAAACAAATTCAATTACGATTTTCACCTTCCTTTCTCTAATAAACTTGTTACAACTTGCAATCCAAAATTGGGAGTTGAGTTTGAGTGGGACTGTTTGAGTGGGACTGTTTGAGTGAAGTTCTTGTAAAACTATGCAGGCCCTTTTTGATACATGCACGTATTTTTTTTCCAAAGATCATAATCATATTTGGAAGTTACTACGTTAAGCAATAATCACGACAAAATATAAGGTCTGTTTACAGAAACAGCAGAAATTAGAAAAGCTGCATTATTACTGTGTAGTATATCTACATCAAGGTGGTGGAAACTTCGCATGGAAACAAAAGGAGGCAAGGTACAAATAAGTGTCTAAATCTACAGAAAATTACTGGATTTCAAAACCTACACATCTCTCTGCGACAAAAATGACAAACATAAATTGAAATTTGATATTTTCCAGCCTTGCGATTGAAATGAAACACCTTGATGCCAATGCAAACAAGTAACAGTCGGTAATGAATACACCCCATACAGCACATCCACCTTCGTGACCAACCAGAGTGAGAAAAACAGGCAGAATGGTGAAAAAAAAAAAAGCAGAAAAAAAATATAGATATTCTAGACATCACACTAAATCATTATGGTAATGTTGCAAGAATTTCGCAGCACAAAGTTTATTGACACTGAAAACTGAGACTCCAAAGTGCGAAAATAGATCACATTTCATAACAAAAAACTCAAGAATATCTAAATGCATTGTGGGATTAAACTGACACAAAAATGCTACAACCTTTTCCAGGTGATTTCTGTACTTTTGAGTATTTTTCAGCAACTAATTTTTTCTTTTAAAAAAAATGACTAACAAAAATATTTAACCCCATCAATGAACTTTCCACCATTTTTTCTGCTCCATGCTTAAGATGCACTTTTTTAACACTTCAGGGCTACAATAAATAAGAAAAGCCAGGGAGGGTTAGCTACTACTAAATAAATTGAAAGACTTTATACCTATGTCTGATTACCGGGACAGCACTTGGCAGTAAACAGCGAGATAAACTTATCTTCATATAAAGACCTATCAATGGACAACTACACAAGTTGCTTAGCCTAAGGTTATTTTCGCAGTCACTTAAGAATCTTACGCTGTCGAAAGAAAGCCAAATATGTATCTAGCTGGATGCAAATCGAGTGTCGTATCACAAGGAGTAAGAAAAGGAGGTATGAAAAAGACTAGAAAAAAAAAAGTAGACAGTGAGGGATTAAAGGAAGGGATCGAAAGAGCAAGAATTCAACAAAAAAACATCCAGTTCGGTTTAAGGATGGTGACATTTGTTCAATGGTATGGATGAAAACCGCAGAATGACAGGACACAGTGCTGCTCAGATGAGAGTAAGTAAATTGAAGAGAGGATGAAAGAGAGATGGTATGTTGATTGAACAAATTGACAACGAGCTCTAAAAAAAAAAGAAACCCAAAATTATTTTTGAGCCAAGATACTCTTAAAACAATGTTTAATGGATCAAAACTGATGACATCACAGCTGGAAATGTTCTAATTTTGTTTTGGTTTGTCTGAGTAAAGGATAGTGCTTTCACCAAAATAGGATACTACAACTTGCAAGTTGTGATTAAACTCCCTTTTTTCCATTGATTCTTTTCTCTCCATTTTCTTTCCATCTTCTACCATCCTCTCGAAGAGCTGATTGTGGGAAAGTGTAGCAATCGTGGAAGAGTCAAGTGTAAATTTCTGTTAAACTTTCCATCTTCCTTTCCTTAGAACCAACTCAAATTGTACTTCAACATCATTGTAGAATGGCCAAAATTGGATGTGATAAGTTTCAACATACAGTAGCAGGACAGTTAAAAAAGATTTTCTCTATAAAGGCTTTCGATAAAGTAAAACGTATTTCGAATTGTCATGAGAAAGGATTTCTCATACTCGGAAAGAAACACTGGAGGAAAATTAAGACCGATCAAAACAGCAAACCGAGGGGAATATCCCCAAAACAGTGAAGTAAGTGTGCAAAGCATTCGGGTACAATGTTAATGAACCCATGCTGCTGTTTTCCAGTCAATGCCACAGAGACAAAGTGTCCCAACAATTTTGTCCAAGATTGTATGTAGCTAACCTTTTCTGGCAATAATCTAAACCCTGGCTGCAGTACATTATCTAGGATTACAGTAAGGATGCATTAAATCTTCTGTACCCTGATTACATTGGACATGGCCTATTACGACCACATTAGCTAGGTCCCTTTTCTACTACAAGCTTCATAATGAGCCCATCGTAAATACAAAGAGTAGAATTTCTGTAGCTACAATCTTGGACAACACTGTTGGGACATTTTGCCGTACGTTGCAATTATAATCCTAAATTTTAGTTGAGAGGATAACATGAAACCCCACACCCCTTTCCAATGTTGCACTATAGGAGTAAATGTACACTGTGAACAGTAACCTTGTAGCCAACATTGAAAGGGGGAGCAGGGTGTCCCAAGGAGTTTTGTCCAAGATTGTAGCTTCATTCTCTGCATATGGTTCTGGGCTATCATACCGAGACCCTATTCATCCTTTCTTCACACATACATCCCAGCTAATGTGTGTACTTGAAGATTTAAATATCCCCTGATGAAAAATGATAAAAAAATATAATAAACAGGAAATTGTGACATGTGTGCTTCAATCTACTTGAGAGCAATCCAACATTTCTGCCAGCACATATGATGCCTACTTGCAAGTTACAAAGTTTAACATGGGGACTTTGATTTTGTTTCAAATTAAAACAGAAAGAAAATCCCTAAACATAGGTTCACATGCATCTTCGTATGGGTCGTATGACAAATGATCTTAGAAACAATGACAGCAATGGGGTGGGGAAGGGTGGGCAAGAGCAAAATATTTGCAGGAGTTCCACCTCCCATCATAAAAGACACATTCCATTTTTGTGGTTGTCCATACTTATGTATTATTCATCCCCTTTACATTTACATACATTCATCCTCCACTGTTAAATCACCCATTGTGTCTATAGTCCACAACAAAGATGTCCCCCAACAACCAGAAAAAACCCCAACAAACAGAAAAAAAAAAGTTACAAGTTTCTCTACAACTTAAAAAATTAAGCATCTTTACAACACAAGTGAGATCTGTCCAAAATGCCCTTCAGATTTTGGTCACATGAAGGTCTTTCAAAAATCAGCTGCTATTTCATCAACTAATAACACCAGTGCTGATGGGAGGATCACTGTATTGTTTCCATCTGTTATCCTCGTGTATGAAAATTACAGGGACAGGTGATATCCTTCGCAGGTCGCTCCAAGACAAACAGCAAACAGAAAAAAAAAAGACAATAATTTTCATCTTTGCTGTAAACAACTATTAATTAAGTTCATGTTTAACACATACTTAGATACTTAGATAAGCTATGAAATATTCTTGCACAGTATGCGTGTGGATAACTTTAAATTTTGTCAACCTTTATCCTGAATACTCCAAAAGTTTACGGAGGTTGTCAATACCCTACCCCGCTTCACATTTTCTTTTCTGCCAACTGCCATCCACTTGCGCTATGCCGGCAACCTCCTCCAACAGGAGAGTTCTACATTTAGCCACCACAAATATAAGATCCTCGGCAACTGAACATCAGATCCTCTTCGTGTATGTGAACACGTCACACGGAAAATGACTGGTAAGTTTGCAAGAGTGGTTTGAGGCTCAAATATACACATGCAAGCAGTTTCTAAACAACAAAGAACAAGCTGACTTTGAAAGTTGTCAAATCCGACAACATCGGATGCCTTTAGAAGTCATTTGTCACTCCCAAAATGCCGCAGAGATGAAAAATAGCTTTCACACTTTTCGGTAAAAGTCTATGAATATAATTATGCAAATGACGCTAAAATGAAAGCGTTTGTTAAATAGCACTTCGCAAAACATGAAAGAAGCCTGTTTAGCATATAAAGTGTTTCATTAACCTTAACCATGGGAATTCAAACCCGAGCATGTTAAACCTATAAACAAAAACAACAAAAGTAGAGAATTTACAATCCCCACAATTTATTTCAGTCTTCAATGAAAACACACAAACAGGCGTTAGGAAGGCAATTCCTGTAACTCAAATTCAAAAATTAGTAGTGAGGAAAAAAAAGAAGAAAACAAAAGACAATGAAATGGGAACAGAAATCTCCATCTCGCTATGCAAAAGCAGATGAAAGAAAAATTAAAATTTGAAGAGAATTAAAGAGGTAAAAAGTTAATCAACAAGAATATCAACCCTAGAGAAGCACTTTTGGGGTTGTTGGGATTTCAGTCGATGGGGAAATTCGTTTGACGAGAAATTCAGTTGATTCAGAGGAAATGACAAGGGGAAGTAAATAAGCATGCATGAACTTTCACCAAATTTTTCTCAACTTTGTAGGATACCAAAACCAAAGTGACTGGGAGAGGGATCCTTAGAATACAAAGTCTGTCATACAATTTCTACCGACTACATTTTCATCAATTTCTGAGGCCAAAACAGGAACGTTTAAACTTGAAATGCCGAGCGATTGGAAAACATTCTCAACATCTCAAAAAGTCTTCATCTTTTCCATGGTTGTTCCAAATAAATTGTGTGGTATGGCATCGAAGCCATAGGGTACGATATATTGAAAAAAACACGTCAGCCGTTTTTTTTTCTGTGTGTGTGTTTGTTTTGTAACTCAGCGTCAGTGTGAAAAAAATTATTTGGCAGTTTTCAGTGAGTACACAGAGAGTGGAGGGATGGTCATTGGATAAGGAATGGGAGTTAGAGGAAGGGAGGAGTACATTTATTTATTGACAGAACTGACATTGCCTTCCTTCATGGTTCTTTTAAAACACACCTCTTAAAAGAAGTTCCAATTACTTATCTGAAGAGGATAAATGCTGGAACTGTTCAATGTGAAAGTCAATCGATAAGAAACAATTTCAACTCCCTTTGAAAAAAAAAACTGAAAATGGTACTGATGTAAAGAAATAACCTGCTCTGAATACTTCATCCCACTTTACACAGGCAAACAACAACACCTGCAAAACCAATTTGAAGGATTAGAAGCACAATAATAGCTTTTAACTCATTAATTTTAGAAGAACACTTTCCATAGGGAACTAGAGCATCTATAACCACAGATGCTTAAAAATGTGGGAAGCACAATTTTGACACCTAGCAACTACCTTTTCTCCCGTGTTCCTTCACAAGCACCTATTTTCTCAATTTTCACCATCTGCCCAAGTCTCATGAACCAAAAAGAGCTCACATCTTAATTGAGGGCAGTCTTCTAGAATTCTTCCACCTTTGTTCAGGTTGAGACAGATAGATCCATGGAGAGACACAGGAGCACCCAGATTAATAATACTCGTGCACACCCGGTAGACAATCACTAAACCAAGATATGACGTACTCATTAATTTGACGAGGACACTTTGCAGAGGAGATTCTACATTTTCATGGCTGTTAAAAAGATGAAATTTTCATGAGCAAGTTTTAAAGAAATTTTCCCTAAGGGCCATGAACAAAAGAGTTTTAATTATGTATATATCTTACTTAACATCTGGCTTGAGACATGAGCTATATACTCTAAATGTCCCCCTGCTGCAGACAGAAATTGTTTGCTACAATATTCTTTGAATTTACAGACACAGTGTGTGGGGGGTGGGGGGACATGGTGCACAGGTCATCCAAAAATTTTCAAAAAGTTTTTAAATAAAAAAATTCTGCTTCCAAAATCGTTAGTCTGGCTATGGGCTGCTCTGATAAACCAACATGGAGAGCTCACAGTAGGTATTTTGTTGCTACTCAAGTAAAAAGGAAACAAAGAAAAATTAGGTAATAGATGAATATGGTTAAAGGGAAAACAAGTCATTTGTTTCGCAGGAAGCAATCATATTTTTAAAACCAATGTTTGTAGACACAGAATGAGAGATTATTCAAAATAAGGAATGGCAGTGGCCTTCTTTTAAGGAAATAACTTTCTCATAGATAGAGATTCAGTTACTTGTTGCTCAACTATAATTTGTTCACCGAAACGTTCTAGAATTTGAATGATGCATCTTCCGTTACTCATCACATGCATAATGTTTTGAGGAGATGAAACTTTTGCAGATGATTGCTGATGAGACTGAATGGTTAAACAATGATCAAAGCTACTTTTTTAATATGCCATGTTGGTAGCATTCTAAACAACCCATTTCCTTTCAAAAGGTTACATCCCAGTAGACAACCACCACAGGTAGACACCCACCATAGGAAGACTCGCAGTCAAGTTATGTGCCATGTTATGCATACATAGAAAGATTTCAAAAGTTGGAAAATTTAAAGAAAAATGTGCAATTAGATATATATGCTGTTTGTAATGTTGCCTAATGGTGCAGCATAAAACTTGATCCAATGAAACTTTCTTACACTATAGTAATAGATACACTATACTGTACTGCATTGCTACATATTGTGATGCACTGGAATGCAATGATGTGTGCAGTATTACCGACTTGACAACCTCAAAAGTAAAAATGTTCGTACTTTCTTATAATTGTTTCCTCTAACTATGATTATCAATTTACTAATGCCTCTCTCACACTACAAAAAAACGTGTCTGCCACTGTACTGCAACTCATGGAATTGCAAATGGCATGCAACTGTTGGCAACTAGTGCCGTCCACAATCAGGGCAGGAGTGTGACACAGACAGTACTGCAACTTGGCTGTGTTGTACTGTGTTGTACTGCAATGTACTGCTGAATGGTCTGCAAACCAGAGCGTGCAACTATTTGCAAAATGTGCTGCGGTGTGTTGCGTCGATCGGTGAACGACGGTGGATGCGGGCAACACGGTCGGAGCCTGAGCTGCGACGGGCCATGCAACGTATGCAGACTTTTCGGCAATCTACTGTGAACGTTTTGCGATGTACTGCTACTGTCGGTGCATGTTTGCAGTCAGACCTACCCACAAGTGTATAAAAATGTGTGGTGGTGGCTGTTGTATGAATAGTTGAAATCCGTGTGTGCAGTTGCCGTGCTGCGTCATGCTGCAAACGTGTTGAGACTTGCTTTCAGCCAGTTTCAATCAGGCGTGGTAGAGAATACGTTAGGGGAAACGGGTGTATACTAGTTTAGAGTAGCTGCTGCGTCATACTGTGTTGAAATCGCGCACGTTCGCAGTACAGCGCCGTACGATGCAGCATGGCGCTGCACAGTATGGGACTGTTGCAGTCTGTTGCATAGTTGCTAGTTTAGACGCAGATCGTGTTGGGAATGTTCGGCCATAAGCACAGCAGATCGCAGCATTGTTGCAGCACATCGGCAAACAGATTGCAACCAGTTGCATGGTATTTCTAGTTCCAAGCAGTTGCTTCCTGTGCTCCGGTGCGCACTGGAGCACATGAAGAAACTAGTGACTCGTCTGCAACCCATGCGACTAGTCCCAAACTCAATGCAACTCGATGCAGTCCGTGCGGAAATGTAGCAAACATTTTCAAAATGACCAAGTTGTGTGACCGGGGCATAATTCACTTTCCTGACCACAACACATCTGCAACAATGACTTAAAGCAGCGATGGGAAGCATCACTCTTGGTCCAAATGTAGAAATGTCTCCTGTTTCATCACAGTGATTTTCACCGATAGATGTGGCAGTGAGACGACGCACGAAACCGTGAGACTCAAAGAGAAACGATGAGAGTTGCCACGTCCGGTACTGCGTTGTGCTGTGCTATTCTGTGCTTATCTATATTGTACCTGCAGTGGACCATACTTTTAATTGTACCTACAACATACTGCCACCCAGCGTTCTCCACAGATTTTCACAGAGGGGGGAGGGGGACCATGCACGAAGCGCATACACGATCGTGGAGCAATCACCAGGGAGGGGTATGAGGTGAGGGGTTAACTCTTAAATCCAGAACTTTTTATATAAATGAGATGGTAATTGCTAAATGATACAAAATGGTGCCACTCAGAAACGGTTTCCTGCTATATTTGAAAACGACAGTAGCCGATTGTCAACTTTTTCTTCAATAAGAGCTTTTGTAGGGGAGAGTGAGAGGGATATTTTGAGGGGGGTTGCTATTTCAGGGGTAGCAATTTTCACTCAGGGGAGGAAGGTTTCCACCAAAAACTCCAAGGAGGATGCTGTATACCACATTTACTCAGGCAATGCCAGACTAAGCATGATGTAAAGGCAGAACTCCATTCATATTTCATTTATGTCAATTCGAACTTGAAAAATGAATACACACAAAATTCTACAAAAATCAAATCAACGTCGCTAAAGTTGACACAAATTTTGAACTCAATGTACGAAGCAACGGCTGTGCAAAATTTAGACAGAATATTCCTACCAATCTCTTCCATACAAATACAAAAAAAAGTACAGTGTATCCACATGCCATCCCTACATATTTCTGTTTATATAGTTCTTGACACCCACAAAGGCTTGGCTGTTTTGTTCCACTCTGACGAGAGAGTTCAACAGTTTTTCTTCTTCCCGTAGCCTACTTCTCTCCGACGATGCGTTCATAATACTCTGCAAAAAGGTCGCACTTGAAACCGAACAGTTGAGAGAGTTTATTATGATTATTGGAGTTATTTTTCTGTGTGCTTCACGGACCGTGGCTGCCCAATTTTTCCTCCCTGTGGTGCTATGTGGCTTATTCTCTAGGCGACGACCGCTAATCATGCATGCTCAACCTAACCGTTAAAGCCCCCCCCCTTAACGTTTGGGAAGTAAACCATTTACATAATCCACGCCCGATGCATGAGCCGTCATTGCAGCATCCATTAAAGTGAGTTTAAGTCCCCTCAATCTTCCATTCAGGCTCTTCTAAGTAAAACCAGAGAGAGTCTCCCAATCCCCTCGTTGATCTGTTGCTAAACAGCTCTGAATAGAACGATTCACATTTTTGCCTGTTTTGAAAAATTGGCAGATTAACAAAGAATTCTTCTCTTCGTTTTTGGTCTTTTTTTTCTTTGTATTCTTTTTTCTTCGCCTTAACGTTTCTATATTTGAGTAAAAGAGAAAAAAAAAAGCATGCAATATGTACATAAGAGTGGAACATTTTGCTCCACTAAGCTTGCCAATTTCTGGTGAATTTAACTCTTTGGAAGAGAGATCAGTATTTTATTTTTTGTCCAAACATTGTTCTTATCCCCAGAGATATTAGGTATGCTACTCAAAGTTGGAAAAACAAACTCCACTATTTTTTCTTCTCATTTCTATGTAAAAAAAAAAAGTTGAACGCACATGCAGCAATGTGGCTGCGCGTATTTGTACCGGTGATCACATGTTTCAAAACCATCAGTCCAGGGAAATGGGGTGAGGATGGGGGTGAGTCTGTCCTTCAAAACATCAAAACATCACCTTCTTCTCCTCAGAAAGGAGCAATCCTTTGACAGACTGATGTGAGACGTCAAAGTGATTCAGTGTTCAACTAAGGAAGCCAAGACTCAAGTCTGTCACTGAGCTATGAAAATAATGACAGCACTTCACCACACGAAATCTTGCTCGTTGAAAAGGCGATGGAAAAAAAGGAAAGCTTCGTCTACTATATGGTAATAGACAACAGGTTTGACAATTCCTAGGTGTGAGTCAAACTACTTGTAACAATAGTCTTACCAGAAAAAGAAAGGCATTGACATTTTAAATATTAAATCTCCCGCATTGTGAAAGAAAATGTGAAATTGAAATGAAAAGTTGTGAAATGGCACACTGTGGTATTGTGTGAACAGATCGCTGTCCTTTCAGTGAACGGCGTCCCAGTAAAAATTCACCTTTCAATAAAGAAGTATCAACCATATCACAAACTATGTTACTTTTAATTGCTGTCTGCTGACCTTGGAACAGCCTTTAATTCCAGACGGGCGAACTGCAAGATTTGACGTGTCTTTGTGAACAGTGACTGAAATAAGAGTATTTAACACAATTAATCCAGCGTGATTTTCCAAAACCTCATATGATCATGTGCTCTTAAAACCTCTGAAGGCAATTTAGGGTTACTAAGACTCCACCTTCGATTTTGTACTTACAGTAGCAGACCCGCGAGTCTCAAAATTTGCGGCAAGTCAGACGAGAGCCGACGACTGAACTATGACCTTAACTGCGTGAAATACCAATAGATACGGTTGATCTACTGAGGCACATTGTTTTTTTTTAAGAGAGATGAAGATAAAGTTGTGAGAAAAGACTTTTCGGGATTTGCCTGCCGAGTCTTCCTGCACATGACGAAGAATTTCATCCTGAAGAAGTTTAGAAAGAGGAAAATTGCCACAGAAAAGGTTTTAGAGAAGGCTGGGGGGGGTAGTCATCTCTGCTTTATAGTTGTGACAACTCCTGTGGAAGTATAAACAACCATTCATCAAGATTGTTTCAACAGTTTGAATCAGCGTTCTTTTGCAAGTATAAAGATGTATTACATTAAAATCTAGTACAGTTTTTTCTTTTTTTGGCTTCTCAATTGGACGAAGCCTATGTCTGACAACTTGGATCATTAGAAAAAAGCCCAATTCTAACCCACAAATAACGTTTAGGGACCTGCATTGTCTGTACCATAATTGTTGTTCAGAATAATGTTATGTGCAGGTGGCAGCTATGATGTCACTGAAACCAATTCCAAGTAGAAGGTACAAGAAACTTCTGACTCTTCACGATCTGAGGAATCAACTCACAAAATAACAGAGTCGCCCAAATCTAGTGTAAAGTCCTCATTCTCACAACTACTTATCTTGTCTTCTTGTGAGCAATTACTTACTGTATCATCCATCCTAACACATACACCCAGGAAGGGCAATTTGAGGTATCTATGGCCTGAAAATTAAATTTGCCCATTAATTAGTTGAGTCCACGGCAGAACATTATTCATGAGAAAGGAAAGACTGCAACAAGCTCATTAGAAGAAACCTTCACAACAAACACCAGCCTGGACTAGCAATTTGTGCCCCTCTGGAGGCCAGCCTGGATATCGCCCACTGGAGTCCTCAAGAAACCTATCACCTAAACAAAAAGGGTTAAATAAAACAGCAGTTGGAGTTCCAATTCCAGATCTCATTACTCACATTAACGTACACCTCACAAAGGAACAAACACACACTCTTTGACACATGACTGCATGCCACCGTCACCACCACAAAACACACACATATTTAATCATCACTCCGTTCATCAGATGAAGAATCAGTAAGCAGCGTGCCAGGTCGCACCCAAAAGAGCACATAAGATGGTATAAACATCTGCTAAAGAAATTCCAAAAAATGATGAAAATCGCCCCAATAAATTATCAACGGAATGTGTTGCGATGTGTAGGCTAATAAAGTACCCATGGTTGTAGCTGAGCCCAGCTGCTCCATCCTGTAGGCTTTTCCTGGGCCTTCACAAAAAGAAACTTTAAGGCTTCCTCCTCCACCACAAAAATTGTACAAAACTGTTACACTTACGTTTTCGGGCCAAAGGCTCTAGTCCATCCTTTCCTACAATAGCAAGAGCTACGATGATGCTTGGGATATACAGAGAACAAACACATGGATTTCTGAATGGTTGTGTTTGACAATAACTACTGAATAACATCCCTTCAAGCATTACAGGCCTATCCCAAATATCCGACCCAAATTCGAGATTTACCAAAAAAGGGTAAAATAAATGACTCATTTTTGCACAACATTCCTGTACTTGTTTACTCACCGTCAATATTGTTCAAGTTATGAAAAAGGAAAAAAAAAAAAGTTCAATGTTTCCCGAAGATCCTAGTATCTCCTTTTCTATGTTCCGTGTCAATAAAAGGCCTGTAGATGTATGTCTACTGATCTGTGACAACTGAGTGTGACAGAATGACAGGGGTTACTGACATCTCTAGAAATAATGTAAATGTTCCCAAAACAATCATGTACAGCACAAAGAGATTACTTTAATTTCTGGGCACCATATGCATAGCTTTTATCTTTTCATTTAACAATGATTTTAAAAACAAGCTTTTTATAAGTTGTATAAATTATCACAGAGACATAATGTGTGCACTGGAAACCTGTAACTAAAGCATTTATCATCACTTATGAAACAGCTCTCATAAAGTCGAAAATAACACTCAAAATGAGACCGGCACCCAATTTTTTTCTTTTCAAAAATAGCATTCGAAAAAACCCCCAAAAATATATTGGACCGTGGACTAAAAGGTTATATAAGGTTTTGAACACAATTTTAGTTATTTGGGGAAAGCTCACCCACAACACACACACACACAGACAGAGCTATTGACATGACCCCTGTTTTGGTTCCCTCACTGATTCACCAACAGAAATCAGACAATTGTCTGAAGGGTAGAATAATACTTTCTGCTTTTGATACATGCCTCCCTCTGTTAAAATAAAAGCTTTATGACATACAAGCTGCGTACTGCAGCTATCAAAGGTATTCTTGTTCATGATTCTTCACGGTGAAGGTCATTTGCTGAATCCAAGCTACGTTCAACCTCCCCCGCATAGTATTTCAAGGTCTGATGGGTACATGACTCTGCTTCAAAAGTTCCGTAAATGCTTGCATAAAGTAACCAAAAAGTTAAGGGGCTTTGGTGATTTGTTGCAAACATTTATGAAAACAAAGTACAACCAACATATCAATTTTGAAGTTCAATCACCATACCTTTCTTGAGATATCATGTCTGCAACGTTTTCAAACTATGATTCTTGCTGACTTCATATGACCTTTGACCATCATAAAAAATTTCAGACATCAGCTACTCCTTAAGGGTTATCAATGTCAACAGTTTACAGTTTGAAGTTCCAGTGACATTGAGTTGCTTCAACTGAGATACCTTCCTGAAAAGGTTATATCAGACTTGGACAATGATCTCTGACTGCCATGAAAATCACTAGGGATCATTACTCATGATAGACAACATTCACATAAAGTTTCAACATTCACATAACAAGACAAGGCAAGACATTCACATAACAAGACAACATTCACATAAAGTTCCAGCAGCTTTCGCTCATTGAGATACCATTTTTAAAAGGTTTTCAAACTATGACTGCTACTTACATCATGTGACCTTTGACCTCTCCCAAAACTTGACAGAGATCACCTACTCATCAAGTGCTATTATTAATGGTTAGAGTTTAGACTTCCAGCAACTTTTAGTTGTTGAGATATCTTCCTTAACAGGTTTTCAGACTTTCCCCTCTAGTGACCTCAATAAACCTTTGACCTATCTGAAAAAGCAGAGATCATCATGATCATGTGCGCATGATGGAATACTTATACACAAACTTTGGAATGCAAGCAACTTCCCTTTGTGAGACACCATGTTTACAAGCCAAGGCATCACATACACACACATAGAGTGTCACACACACACATGCCATCACCTTCGGCAAGGAATCAATAACCGCTGACATTTGTTGCAAAGGATGGCCCATGCACTGAAAACACACAACAATGTGATTGACCAATTTCGACCTTGTGAAACATTTTGATCAGCACCAAAGACACGGAACACCATCTAGTGCCAACTACATACAAAACTGAGGTCTGTCAACCCCAGTCCTTCTTGAGATGTATTTACTGTCTTCATACATTTTTTTTTTTAAATTTGACCTCAAATGATATTGATTTCTAATGCAACAGATTGTACAAACTGCAGTTTCATATTTGAGCCAAATACAAGACCTATCCTGACACAGTCTTTACTTTTGAACGTTGACATACAAAATCTTTGACCATTTTCTACTGATGGCACAACATACAAATAAAGAAATAAAAATCTGGGGCAAATGCCAACCACATATACTGCCAAGGACGACAAAAAAAAAATACAATGTATTTGAATGCTGTTTTCATTTTACTTTTGACTACTCTAGATTGTTTATGCAGTTTCTTTTACCACACTTGACAAGATACAAAAATATGTATACATAGTGTTAAAACTTTCACACTGAGCTTATTTATCAACTCACTATTAAAAGCTTTCAAAAGACAAACGATAAAAAACACTAAAGAACCATTGTGGTACGGCTGGCCGTTAAAAACATTGGATTCCAGGTGTGACTGCATAATAGATTCAGGCAGGTGGAGGGACCCTTGTGAAGTTCACTCTTGTGAAGTTGCCACACTTTCCGCGAGAAAGAAGTGATCCCTTTTGTGGTAGGGCCTCTGAATGGATTTTCCACTATGCTACCTTCATCATTTCACAGGCGTGCGGGATAATAGGAGAGTAATAAGCAGCCACATGCCATTCTGAAATCAAACTGTTTGTGCGCACCGTGCCACAAACTTCACAAAGCTAAATTGCGAAGCCGCGGAGTAGTGTACCTGCGGCAGGCAAAAAGAAACCATGCTTGGCACCTTTTACAACAATTGTTCGTTGTGGTCAAGAGGCTGATTCGATTTCACTGGGGGGTCCAATGTTTCCAGTGGTTACTCTCTGTGAATGTACATCCAAGAACTTTGTTTACTGTCATATGGTGCTTCAATCTTCCTTGTTGCTACAATATTAACTTCTATAACTTCACACCAGTTTTTCCTTGAACTTTGACCCCAAAATAAATAAATTCTTATTTAATTCCCATTGTAACTGTGTGAGGCCTGCCAATGTTCTGGAATATTCTATTTGCAATTTCAATCTTACAGAGCTTGCTCCTTTTCAGTCTTCTTAGTTTTTTATTTTCTGCGGAATGAGTAAACACTCTTGACACCACAATCATTCTGTCATTCTACATAAGAGTACCATCAAACGATGATTTCAACATCAAACATCTACATGGTTTGCACACATTCTAAATGGCAGGATTTCTTGACTTTACCATGACTGTTAAGAACCCTAACTAAAAAGTTCCAGGATCTCTAAACAACAGTAGCCCAACTGTACATTGACAAATACAATACTTGCTGCTTTCTTTTTTTCTCATTTTCTCAAAACGGCAACTGTGATACACTTACGCACTGATTACTCCATAGCCTGGGGCGTTCAGTCATGTAAGTGGTTGAACTATTACCACCGCATAAGCTTCATCTTACAAAAGGTGATTGGTTGTCTTGGTAACGTCTCTGGCAAACATCACCAGTTTACGGCTACTCTTTGCATGCAGCCATGGAACGCCGATAGCGAGTGGGTTCATACACCGCTTGGCTACCATGACAGTACTGTCCACTGTATGCTAGTACGTAGTAAGTGTGACTGCAAACGGGGTGACGTTCGCAGAGGGTCATCGAGGAGGGACTGAGGTAGGAACAAGATTTTAACAATGATGACCGATCACCTTTAAGCATGCAGTAAAATACCAGTATTATTAGATGAAACAAAACACTCATAGAGTTCTGGATGATTTTTCCTAAAACTGGTTTTCTGATTTCCAGGCCGAGAAAAATATTAACAAAAGGTGTGCTTCCCTAAAATTCCCTGACTTTTCCATGACTTTGGGGGGAACATTTGTCCTGACATTTCAAGGCCTGGAAATTCATATTTTACTTTTCTCTAATCTTCAAGGAATTAGTGGAGAGACTTGTGCAGGCAGTTCCCGTTTACTTTATCATCTGGAGGATCGCGTCCATCATTGCATCTTCCAAGATGTGAAAGGACGAGAAACAACACGGCATCATGACCAGAAACAACCAAATTTTACAAATGGATGCTCCGTTGATCTACTTCTCTCACCTAAGTGCAGGTACCTTTCTGTTACCTGTGACTGCCAAAAGTTTTTTCCACAAACAGTTCGGCTTATGGTGGCATTCAACACCAACCGCTGGTTTGCAAAGGCAGCAACTCAAAGTAAGTCATTCTTATCTTTTGAGAAATTAAAACACTTTGCGAACTTCCACATTTGAATTAACATTTGTTGCAAGTGTGGCAAATTTTCAATATGTGCTAAAGATGTGACAATTGCTTTGTTTGCACAATGATGCTCGCTTAACGTTTTTGAGTTTGTGCAAATAATAGCGAAGTCATCTGAAATAAGAAACCAGATTGCAGTATGAGCACCCCCTTTCTGATTTACAACAATACATATGATAGAATAATACATCCTGGTTACAAACAACATAGCAGATTGGTTAACTATCAAAGAATTCACCCTGGTACGAAGAACCAATTGATACTCGCTTGATCTATTTCCATTCCTCTCTGTTAGTCTTCATCAGGCATGACATTTTGCAGACGAACCCACCTGTCACCCAGGGCCAAGGACAAGTCTGTACATAGACACACACACAACCAAAAAAAGGTCTGACTTGTTGCAGACAGTGACAAGGATATCCCGAGAACATTGAGACAGAAAGATAAAATTGTTGACCTATGCCCCCAGCTCACCAGCTTCTTTGATCCAAAGGATGGGACATAACCAAATTGCCTACCCTAGCCTGCCAACCTCTGTAATCTTCATGTATGGATGTGACCCCACCATGCAGGTGAGGAGTGCTTTGCTATGGCCTTATCTAAGCAAGTATTACACACTGCACCACTGATAAACAATACAGCAAGGTGATATGAGGGGAGAAGCTACCTCAATGGATTAATTGACAAGGGACATGAGTTACATACTTGCAATTATAAAAGACATTTGATATAGCACAAATGCTTTGAAGCCTGTGCACAGGCTTGCACAGAAAAAAAGGAAGTCTATATTTAGCAGAGGTCAATCACAGAACAGTTCTACACAAAGTGATTCAACGATGTGAAAACAAGCTCTACGGTTCTGCATAATTTCAGCACCATCTTGACTGGTTCATAATCTCAAAAAAAAAGAGAAGAAAATAAACAGTACGGCAAATCAAATTCATTCGAACCATTCAACTTCACAGTGCCCTGTTTGCTCTGGCCTAGCAAGATGAAACCAGCGCACACTGCACAGATGAGGCACAGCTACAAACACGAACAGCTTATTTCGGCTGGTTCATAAAGAATGTTGGTACAGAAGTGTTTATCAGAATAGCAGACAAAGAAAAAAAAATCAGCTCCCATGTCTAAAGTTCATCACCACCTATTAGCAATGATGCTTGTAGCAGCACAGCAACAAGTATCCCAAAGGAAATCTGGATCTGATCTACTGCACCAGCTAGGTCAACAGTTTTGTTCTCACACTTGATTCACTGCCATGAATCTGACCTGGGCAGGCAATCAACAGGAAACAGGAAGTACAAAGCAGCTGCACTCCAATCAGTCACCACGAAAACCTGCCGATTCTTGCAACAAACACACTTATGTACGACTGAGAGGTCACCATATTCGCAGGTCACTTTGATTCACTGCGAATTCATGCGCGGCATTTAAATCAACCGTGCGAGATCTAACTAAACCCCCAGCGGTTGATCGACTTCACAAGATCCAATGGTGACCCACAGGAGTTTTTACACACAGAACATTGATTAAGATCTAGTTGATCAGCCCTGACTCACATCGCTTGCTCATAATCAGGTTTAAAGGTCATTAATCACCCTCATATGATTAAAACAAAGCTTTTTAACATTCCTTATTTCTTGCACTTTAAAGCCATCTATGATGACCGCCTTCAAACCGTTCACTAGCAAACGTTGACATTTTTGGTATAGGAAACAAAAGTCACATGACTGGGTCCTGTTTAATCAGGCCCACAGATTGTGTGTTCGATGAGCCAAGACCCTATCGTCACAGAAATGCTGCCTTATGTAAACGATTATATTAGATTACAAATTCCATGATCAAAACAAACATACAGCTATAGACCCTAAGCCACTTTTTCTATTTGCTGAGTACGAGCATGTGAAGCTAAGGTTGCAACACCCCCTTTCGTTGGTAGGAAAATGTCCTATACGAAGCAGTGCAACCACAGGTGAAGCGGGGCTATGTCGGTGTTCCAGTGGTTCAATGTTCCCAGTTCCTGGTATTTATTTTCAAAATCACGTTTTCGAACAACTATTGCAAGAGCAGTGCCCCGGGAACATCGAACCCCGGGAACGTCCCGGAAACCCGGGAACGTCGAACCTCAGGAATATCGAACCTCGAGAACACTGAACCTCGAGAACACTGAACCTCGGGAACATTGAACACTGAGGAATTTACAATGACTTTCCCGGAATTTCATCAAACACTGGGACTGGTGAACCGTGTACTCATCCCCAAACATTGAAATGATACAAAAAGGGGAACACTGAACCCTGAGAACAATGAACCACAGGAATATGGGCTAGATCCTGGTGTAGGTTATGCATCCATACAGGTAAACTAATTAGGCTGGATAATTAAATCTCTATTCTCTTCATATGCAGCTATTGACATTCCATATGAACAGTTGGTTTGTCTATCTTACCATTGTTGAAATTTTTAATGGCATGTAGTAAATGCAATTTCTCATGCATGAATGAAAAGGACATAACAGCAAGTTTCTAGTCCAAAAGTCTTAGCTATCCTCTGCCAACCAACAGCGGTGGTCCATACTACCCATTTGTTTCAGTTCTAATTGGAGTGTCAAATTTTCTGGTAGGTCTTTTGACAAACTTAACCTTACAACAGTAACACCATCTTACTGACTTTCCAAAAGCCTTGCTATGATGCCAAATCCTATATTACACGACAAAAATTCACATACCACCCTAGATCGATACAGGGTGATGAAAAAAGGAAAAATAAAAAGAATGAAACAACCACATTACGAGAAAACAAACCTGATGTTCACAGCGATTTTCTGGTCAATAATGTCAAGACATTAAATCTTCTTTCAGTTTTGACTTCCTCAATTGCTTCTTAACAGGGGCTGCAAATAAACAAAGTAAAGGCAAGTTCCGTGTCACTATCGCACTTGAATGAAAGAGAAGGGACTATGCATGTGTAGAGAAAAATGAGTAAATTACCCTTCAGTCATCAGAGGGAGATATTTGCCTGTTTGTCCCTCCCCTACTCTCTGCATAGTTTCCATCACAGACTGCCGTAAATCATTCACACCATTAATTTGCCTTTCTTATGGAAGTCATACTGTCACTGAGTGTATGCGTCATTTTTGTCCTTGACTTTTAACAAAAGAGCTAATGAGCGTTTACAGGTGTTGCCTACGTGATTCGAACGGGACTTGTTTTTCATGTTTGATCTCTTTGAAGAATAGCACAATACCAAACGCAGTCACATTATGTGGGCACGGAGATGGCATTTTGCTGACAAAATCATTGAAACCTAAAACAAGCAATGCCACCGTCGAAACTGTGCGGCCATTTCCATCGACCATTTAGCACGATCACAGGTGGTTTGGCAGTGTTTCCAGACAACAGTTTACACCTCAAAGAGACTTTCATTGAGGGATTTCTCCGTTCGGTTAGTCTGTCAGGTCTAGGCAGACACAGAATTTACTAATCAATGAACACACACTGTAGCAATTCAGGCATCAGCCAAGGGTGAAGGGGCAACCAACATCTCCTTGAACATTTTGTTTGTATCTTTAATATTTTTTTTTACGATATTGCTGGTGCTTCCCCTACTTTCATGTTCAGCTGCAACTTACAAGGCCTGAGAAGTGCCATTTCCATTGATCTGGGAAACATTTTCAGCCAAAAATGTCTCAAACGCGTCATTCTGTACACATTTGTACATGATGAGCGTTTGGGTCTCGAAATGAAGATCTCTGGTGATTCCCACTAGATGGGCTTTTTTCCACGCACAGCCCAACGAGTAGACCAGCCATATTCCTGGTAAAACTTCAGAGAGTGAATTCAAATCATTAGCATGGACACATACACAAGACCAAGTGACCTCCAGGGTTCTTTTCGGCATTGGTGTCACAGTAACTACAGAAAGAAGGAAGCCAAACGGGGACGCGACCTATAATTACAGAGACTATGTACTACTTCCATGGAGGAAATCTGTTTTTGATGGGAACATCCTAATACGTGCAAATATTCAAATCAATTATTTGAACAAGCGTAATGCTTCACATACTCATGTAAGGATTCTGTTTAATCCTAATGAGAATTGTGACAGGACTACCTCTGATTGATGTACACAGGTCAGGTCATGTGAAAACAAAATGGCTGCATCCAAAAAGACTGTGAACGATTTGATAAAAAATACGTGAAAATTGGGAGTGAAATTTTGTCCATACTAAAATGAAAGGCAAAACTGTGACACTGACAATAAACCATAGCTAGTTTTGTAATCATGACCATACCTCTTTGTATTGTTCAGATGATGACACTTTCAGCTTGACTGAACTGTAACCATAGCAACTATTTGCGATACCTCAGATCCGTCAGATCAAATCAAGTCATGCAGTCCATAAGCATTCAACTTGAAATCTATGTGCATGTTCTCTTTCCATTAAGACAAGTAGCATCACAACAAGTCTTTGTTACATTTGGTCATAATGACATCAACCTGCTGTCACCCAAAGACAATAAAATATCTACTTCCTTGAGATTCAGAACCAAATGCAAAGTGGGGGTAGGCGGAGGGGGGACACACTATGTCAGTTTCCTTACAGGCCAAGGGAGAACAGCAGAAAAGGTATCCCCTATGGACAAGTTTTGAAAGTGACAAGTCAAATTTAAGGATAAAATTACTACACACACTACAAATTTAAAAACTTTATTTACAAGTAAACATCAGTGATTTTCACTAATGGAACACTACATTCATCTGCTCTGAAATTCTAGGAGGGTTTAAAGTCCCCCCTCTGTCCCCTTCCCTTTGATTCAGCACTGCATTGACTTTCTGGGCAAGGTGGGCACCATGTTCACATATACAATGTGGTCTTCTTCTTAGGAAAGGATCGCTTTTCTAAGCAGACACATTCGCAGGGTGCTATTGCTAGCCTTTGCAATGAACTTGACGACCAGCTTTTAATGACTCACACTTGAGTGCACCCATATCCGAATCATGCGGAGTGCATGCAGCGATACATTCTTGACAGTTAGAATCCTTTGCAGCACAATGGAAGTTAACAATGGACACTGGGCTGAAAACACATTCCTTTATTGTTGGTTTTGTCCTTTGACATGCAAGTTTGGTTTAAGTTTAATACATCACCACCTCACTACAAACAAATCATTAAATGGTCTTTATCTGCCCTACTATTTTTTCTTTAAAAAAAAAGAATTTGCATGCTGTAATTTTCAGTCGATCAGTTCTAAAAGTTCGATCAGAGAAAATTAATGATATTGCTTCAAGATTTCAATGCTCCACAAAATCATACACATGCCATGTAAAACAAATTAAATTACATCCATTTTTGTTTCATAAGAAAGAAAGACTGCAAAGACCCATTTTGAAAATTTTAAATAATGATATCATTACAAGGTGAAGTACATAGTCCCCAGAGTAGACAGCCAACTATCTTTCAATCACTGAGTTCATGTTAGTTTCAAAACATGACACATTTTCTACGTTTTGCTTATCAGGCCTTGTGGCTTAATATATTTAGCTTCAAAGTTTGAATTTGTGGAGAGATGTATTCCTTGAGGATTGTGATTAACACTATGATATGTAGCCTACATACCCATCAGTTCTACACAGTTCCGGTTTCCATGGCTATAATTGTAGTAACTATTAAGTCATCAGGAATACTTGTTTCTAACTATCACAGCACTATTAATCTGCACCACTTTAGTAATTTCGTGGAATTTCAGAAGCATTTGGTGGCTGACCCAATAGATTCTAGACTAACTTTAATAGTCCCAACATATATCTTGGAGTCATGCCAAGAACTGTTGCCATTCATGAAACAGTTGTATGACTGGAGAGATGATGGGGGTCGACTTGTGTATCAGGTATGACATCATGTTACACAAGTTTCTTTGCTATCTCATGTAAGCTGATTCAACAAACAAAACAGTGCCGGTATTTTATCAAATTACCTATAATCCTAAGAAAGTCACAATGAGCAGACTGTTTGCATTTACTTTCAAATTGACATGGAACATAGGAAAGGAGGTATACATAGAATCATCTTGAAACATTTGATTTCTTTATCAACTTGAAAACAAAAATATGAGCTTGAGTACAAAACAAGGGCATTTTGTTACAAATTAAGTAATTTATTTTAGTTTACGGTAAAGGTTGAATGTGGATGGAGCATTTGGGATTCATGTGTGAGTGGATGTATTTACTAGTTACTGTCTAGCACAATCATTCAGAAAGCCACATATTTAAATTCTCTGCTAGCTAGTGTACAACGACAGATATTGCAACATTTGTTTGCATTCTCCAAAGTAATGTTAACTGCACATGTGAAAAGGAACAAATGAAAACAAATATTTATTTTTCACCTCATTTGTTGTAAACTATTGCCAGCCGATCAAACAAAGTTAAAAAAAGGTTGATCTTTCACTATGGTTCACTGCCCAATGTGAAAAATGAGGGTTGCCAAGGTATTCTGCTCATTAACTTGGCTGATTGTTGATAGGGGCAAAACTACACCACGCAACCTCAATGTACATGCATAGTGGACACAGAAAACTAAAGCCGGTTAGAAAAGCAAAGTCTTCCCTTGTTCTTTCGCCCAACAGCCAATTATTTTGTTACAAGTGATGCTGATGAAACAAACACACATATCCAACACATGCACTGACCTCTCAATGCAGATCTGGAAAATATATTTTGATGTAATATGGAGAATTCCTGTACTAAAATGGAGATGTCTGGAAGCCATACCATCTGAGAAATGGTCCGCTGTCCGCTTTCGAAGTCTGTCCACACTCTCGTCTTGATCTGCCCATTCCAGGACGAGTCTACGTCCAAACAAGTGACTGCTGTGGCAGAGTGCATCAAATGCTCTCTGTGAATGTGAAAAAAAAAAATTAAAGGACAGACTGTTGGCACTGTCAGGTGTTGTAAGAAGGTTATTAAAACACTTTAAGGAATATTTATGAATTTTGCACCAAATGTTATGCAAATATAGGCATTTTTTTTTTCAAACTAGCTGTTCAAAATTATTTTGATAACATCGATCAAGAGTCAATTTGAGCTCAAGTACATACAAACAGTGAGAGATACATTGCACACAAACAGAGCAAAAATGGGCCAAAACTAATATGAAATAAAGAATTCTGTAAGAAAATATAACATATGAAATACATTATCACTGTGATACCTGTGCAGAGACATTTAATTTTCTACATACTGATTAAAAATACCATTTTGTTAGCATGCCAAAATGTTTTGATCACATATATGGCGTTAAAGCTCGAATATGAGTTGTACTGGCAATCACCTCGTCATCTACCTTTCTTCTTTATCAGTGTTTCAGGGAAGAGAAAGTAGGGGGATAGACATGATTATTCATTTCTGCAAAAATGGGGCTTAGACAATGTTTTTTTATAGTGGCTTTGACAAATTCCATGGGTTTTGACTTTGATAAATTTTAAACTCATAATTCAGCTTTAATAGATACGTGGTAATACCAGTGGGCAGGTATAAGCACCTTCGCATCCTGCTTGGTCAAAAATTCCACGAATCCAAAGCCGCGGTGTGTTCCTGTGCCGCTCATCTTCTTCGGCAGCCTCACATACTTGATTTCACCGAACGTACTGCGGGAAATGAGGTGGCAAAATGATGGAAAATGTTAAAATTCATGATCCCTGTGCTCCCAGAATGACATACTGACAGCCACTAACAATACACCTCACTGATCACAGATTAAAGCTTGTGAAAAGATGATCAGAGAGAGCAAAAAAAAAGGGACAAAAAAGTTTGTTTCTTAGAAAGTGGTGATATCAACTCTTTTGACCTTCTGTGAAAAATTGTATACACACAACATTTGACCCATTCATCCTAAATTTGCATCTTCCACATGAAAAATTAAGGCAAAAGCAGCAGCAGAAGCAGATGAATAACTGGAAATGCTAAAAATACAGACTACGCTATTCTCTCAACTCGTTCATTTACATTGGAAAGATGTGGGAGCTCCAATTTTTAATATGTTTCGAATGGCACTCTACAAAAATCTGCATGGACTCTTTCTACCTAATGACCACTGTTTTGGGGGTATACATAGCTTACAATTTCTCCTTTTGACATGAAAACGAAACATGTAGCTGATATTCTTTAAAATCAGTGTGGTGACGGTAGAGAACAAGATGGCAATTCTGTTTTTTCTCTAGACTAACTTATTTAGTTTAGTGGTAGGTGATGGTGTGGTTATCCATGAAGAAAAGGAGACCATGACAAAGGAGATTACAAACAAATGTTTCATTATAGACCCCCTTGCAGTGTTGCACATGACATCACAGTGACATAGTAAAGCCCCCTCCTCGAGGCAGTTCGGAGAAAAGCATGGAGGCTTCCGGAATTCAGGAAATTCCCTGGAAAAATTCCTGGGAGTTATGCATACTTAACCAAGGAACCACAGAGCGACATTAATCGAGTTTCTGTCTCCGCACATCCTAGCCCGGAGCCATGCTGTGTGTTTAACCGGCGCATTAGACTATGCACGTAAGTTGCACTGTTAAGCCCATGAACAGAAGTTCATTGTTTACACGCTGTTCGTGTATTTGCCTAAAAGGATGACACCATTGTGGGCTGTTCCATGATGTCAATGCAAGGGGTCAAAGAAAGCTGAGAGTGGGTGGGCTTCTACATGCATGTTCCATCAACAAAGAAAAACTATTCCAGAAGTTTCCAAACATGAGCAGATGCAGCTTTTTTTCTGGTGACTTGTGCAACTCTAATATATGCTTCTGCAAAGTTGCTTGCTCAAATCAAAGGTTAATTCGTACTATAAAGATGTTTTCACAGCAAAAGTATTACAAGCACTGGCATTTTGAGCATCCAATGCTTGATTGTTTGGATGCTCGGTGGTTTTTCATTTCGCAAACGAACACAAGCCAGCACAAGGAGTGTTTTGCTTTACTTTTACAGACACAGAAATTGAGATACAGAAATAGTACATGGACATGTTTGCATAAAGCCTGTTTGGTGAGCATTTCAAGCAAATTGAATGAGCTAAAATTAGACTGAGCGGGATGCTAGCAAACCGCTTTAGAGGCTTTACTTTGCTCGTGCTCGGTGTGAAAGCATTTGACAATGGTTTTCAATAAGGCATGTAAAAACTGCTCTAGATGCTCTGCTCGAGGTGTGAAGGCACCAACTTTACAGGTCTGTGTACATTGTAATCCTTTAACAATCTGTCACAGGAACATTTCAAATGAAAAGATTCATTACACTTGTAGGTGTACCGCATTTTCATTCTCCTTTGCCGGGTTGGTAGGAGGGGGTGGGAGGTCAATATATTTTTACATTTTATATTTCAGAGGTTTGATGTATTGATGCATTATGTAGTTTCCTTATGCCACAATCTAAGCAGGAGGTGTGCTCTCGAAAAATATTGATTTTCACCGTTATTTTCTCACAGCCCATAGTTCTGTTCACTTCGTCTGCGACACTACGGACGTCCTAAACAAATCAGAGACCTTTGTCAATTCAAGACCACTAGGTAGCAGAGGTAGCCTTTTAGTTATCTTAGGATATAAAAGCCATGTTTCCAACCATTGAAAATTCCCCAGGTGTAAGGGCTGTTGGGAAAGATCCCGGGGGTAGTCTGGAAACTTAGAACAGATTGTACCTTAGAAGCGGTTGAAATCTGCTAAAAACCATAACAATTGTACCATTAACAATGCCACTATCTGCATATTCATAAGCCTGCCATACGCTATGCCTGCAGCTATGCTGATATGGCTGAATATACACTAACAAAATAGCTAACTACCACCGTAGAGCCATATACCCCAACAACTACAGGTGACTTATTCAATATTTGGACCCAAGGAGTATAAACGTTAGACAGGGTAAAAAATTTCGCTTATTCTATTCAGCCATCCATGGAATTGGTAGTTAGATCATTACATTCTAAACTTGTTTTTTTTAATGTTCAAGTAAATTTTGCAAGAGGGAGAAATCCAAACTGACATTAAGTCCACAAACAGTCACCTCTATCCATGCACAGAAATGGCCCATCTGTTGAGCTGCAAAGAGCATTCCCTACATCACTGCTTTACAGCTCACATGCATTTGTTCAAGCCTGAAATGTCGGAGAAGAATCTAGTGGAATGTCAACAATATTGAGTGCGAAGAGTTTACATCCCTGCATGAAAGGAAGCACGTATTGCAAAAGGCCAATTGGTCACAAGCAACTGGCTATTTCAGAATTAGAATATGGTAAAAGCGTCCCAATGGAAGTGGCCTTATAGTGGAATAAAATCCTGTTTTATGCCTATTCTCTAAGGTTCTCAGGGATAGAATCCATTTGCTTTGCTTTATAACTCAATGCAGATAAAGGAATTTTTTCCCAGAATGTCCATTTTTCCAGCTTTTCCATAAACATTAAACTTCCAAAATGGGTAAAAAGATCATCTACTCCAAAGGCAATAAATGGTTGGCGTAAATGCCACAGAAATCGTGTGACCTTTGTTTGAATTTCCAAGCAGCTAGTACTTCCCCTTTAACATGAACACTGGTAAATATATCCCATTTTAGTCGATGTTTCTTGTGCTAGTAGCGTCCATTTTAGATTTGGAGATTAGTAGAAGGACATTACTCCTTTGTATCTTTTCAAAGGTGTCTTATAATCATTAATAGCTGGTTTCCTTCCATATCTTCCATGTCCTCTCTTGTCATTTTAATTCTGATGTATGGATGATATTTTCATGCCTTCTAGTTTGTTTAATTTTACCTGGCTGAGGAATAATTGAATAAATACCCGAGAGCGTCCCAGTGTGCGGTGATCCCTTTGCGATCATTAGTGCGTAGTTGACTGCCGTCAGATGAGAAACAAATGAAATGAAGTGCAAGTAGAAATGTACCCCGTCTTATGTATAAATTCAGAAATCAGAAATGTCAGGTTATGAAGAGCAAACAACTACTACCACTAACCTGAAAAGATCCTTAATCTCCTTGGCTTGGGCCTCAAAGGGAATGTTACGAACCATGATCTTACTCGATGGCTGCTTCTTGCGTACAGACTTCCTGCCGGAAACCTGCTTCTTCCTAGACAGAGGGAGGGAGGGTGTGATCAAATGGTTACCATGGTTTCACTGGCATTAAATCACAAAAAATGAGAGTTGTTTATCTGATGGTGCACACAGTAAATATGCAAGGTATGGCAGGGGAGGGGGTGGGGAGTAGCATTGAAAACAAAGGAAAGTAAGATTTTTCAATGATATCAAATGTTTGACACTGTTGGTAATACAAAGATACTTGAGAGTCCATTCTGTGTGGTGGAAAGTTGTGCAGAGAGGGAAATTCCCACATTTACCTTAAAGTTGTTCTGTTCGAGATTTTCAGTTCGATCTGATGGTCATCCACCAGGATGTGTTGCAGTTCCTTCAAGGCTTTCATGGCGTGGTCCCGCTTGAAATATTCCACGAATCCAAACCCCATGGAGAGCAGTTCCTCTGCAAAGAACGAGGTCAAATGTGCCGCTCAAAATGTGAAAGGTGTGTTTCAATTAGAGGTGTATGCATTCCATTATACATTCCAAAAATCTATGACAGCAAGCTTGTAATTACATATCTAACCAGAAGTACGACAATGTTTTGTGACAATGGTCAGACACAGTCGACGAACATATGCGTTTTCTATTTTATGTTGTTACACTGTTTTCTAACGATGACAAGTACAAACCTGGACTCCTGATTGGACAAACAGACCGTATCCGCTACGCATACTTAATTCCACTGCAGTCTGTACCACAGCATATCATCACTACCAGATATCCCGCTTATAATAGGGAATCAAAAGCATCAAAACTATTTCACACTTATATGGGAGAAGATCTTTCAGTAAAAACAGGGGTCAAATTATTTTTCAGCTTTTTGCAGTTTCATTTGAGACTCTCGAACCCTTTGCAACACCAAAATAATAATCTAACTGGCAAAATGATTCAATAGTGGTTTAAAAAGTCTCAGAAAAAAAACATTGGAAATAAAAGAAAAACCCTCATTTTGCAGCAGATCTGGGGTAGGAACGTGGCTCATACAAACTCAGCAGGATTCTGCACTGTAGGTTGGCTAAATTGTTGCAGTCTCAATGACACTGTGACAGATTTAGCTTAACCTTTACATCTCCATAGCATAAAATCAGGGCTTTAAATTTTCCACGTATTTTTATTTTTTTAAGCCACCTGTCTGAATTTACAAGTTGATACAACATTCTCATGGTCCACCTTGGTAATCAAAGCAGTATTTGATTTTGTAGCAGATAAATATTACACAATGATAAACAGTGGCAATGTCAAAGGAGAAATGTCTGAGACAAAGCCCATGACTTTTATGGTATTTCTGACCTACAAAGACGAACGATTCTTTACGTTAACAAATCATGACCATCATAGTCATGAGGAAGTTATTTTGTCAAACACTTTTAAGTGGTCGTCCTCTGCTACTATCACATACCACACTCAAAATAAACTTACCAGACATCTTTAAGCAATATTCTCCACAGCATCAGACAAAGTAATTAAAAATGCATTTACCACAATCGGTCCACAAAGGATTGTTCGACCGTTACATACTGCCTCTAAAACTCATCGAAAGTCGCAACATTTACCTACCAGATTTGTATGGGTCTTTTTTTCTTGAAATGACGACGCTTTTGACTTTTCCACATTTTGAGAACGCCTGCAAATTGGAGAAACATTAAAATTTGATTGTGGGGCTAGCAATCAAAAAGCTTAGGATGCTATGATAGCATTGCTTCTTTTGTTAGATACAAGAAAGATAGTAGGTACATCTGAGAACACTGCCATTGGCTTTTGTGACCTCAAGTATTAAAGATGATCATAGCAATAGTTCCTGGACGATTCCCCCCTCCCCCACACAATTTCCCCCTAAAGATTCCCCGAACTCTTTCATTAACCCTAGCCCTTTTCATGAATACTGTCGGGGGGGGGGAGTTGTTTGAGGTGGAATTCTGATGGGTAAGAATGGGATAGGTGGGAATTGGCTAGGGCGGGTTGCGACTGGGAAGTTTGTGGGGAAAATTGTCCAGGAGGGAGTTGTTTGGTGGTGCTTAGTGCCTGCTAATGCTGTGTCAAAGGTCAAATGAAAGACAGTTATATTCATCAAGTTCATGCTCACAGAGAAACATTACAAGTTTCACCAGTTTTACCTCACTGCAGCACAGCAACATCACATATCATACAAAATCACAACAAAGACTGCCTTTAGAAAGCTTCAATGCCTGCAGAGGCAAACAAGAGATTTCCTACATCTATGGAGGAGTGTAACCACCACAGCAACTGATAACAAAGATGAGGGTTGAGCTGTGAGCCTTCTTATACTCCGTGTTCCACTTAACAACTTGTGATCGCTTGTTAAAATCAGGTGCAGGGTTTGCATGGATACGTCACTGTTGATTTATGTGCATCCCTGTGCAGCATATGCACAAGGTTGAAGTTCAGACCAATTTTCTTGCCTTCGGCAACAGAATCTTCCTTCATAATATAACCCTCACCTGGTTTTAAAGTGGAGCTTGACCGATATGAGCGGTAAGAAGAATTATCAGTACATTAAAATGGATATTCAATCAATACCTCGAATGACCTTTGAGTGCCACAAAGTGGGGATCACCACAGGATATGAATTTCAAGTTAATGCAAATTTGAATATTACAGTACATGCGACATGAAAAACACATTTCACACACCCACCAACCAACCACTTGCCACCAGGATCACAAAGTTTCCTTCCAAGAGAAAAAATACCCATCTGCCTCCATGTTGTATCATATGAAAGATTGAACCTGGCCGTAACAATTTTCCTTTTTTTTTATTTCTTACTTCAAAGTTACTGATAACATCTCACAGTACCAACCTTTCTTTCACTTCACAGCGCTTCATTTATACCTTCCACAATGACGTGATTTGCAATATAAAATACATGCAGAACAGCAGGTCAAGGCACCACCAACAACTCCTTCCAAGCTAAAAAATACTTTTGAAGACTATCATGTTGATTAAGGGATCCCTGCAGTTTAATTAAAATCCTTAACAGGAACAGTCCTACTGAGGACTGATTATTTAAAACAATGTGAAACATCAAAAAAACATTGGCCGGATTTTAATCTTGGCTGGGATGAATCAGTTTCTCCATCCTGGGAGAGAACAATATGTAAACCTACCTCTTGGAGAGTATCTTCCACAGTTTCAAAGTTGATATTTTTGACAAACAGCGTGCTCTCAGGTTCAGCATCATCTTCGGGCTCTCCATCTTCTTCTTCTGCCTCATCCTCCACGTCCTCAACTTCATCACCAATCTTCATCATCTCCTCATCTGGTTTTCTGTCACCTGTTCGACAGAGCATATCAGATAATCATGGCAAATTTTGAAACTATCACGCAGTGAAATCTGAAAAGTGATTGCCTTCAGTAAAGAAAGAAAAGGGGTAAATAGAGATAAATACATGCACAATATTTTCCCAAAAATATACAATCATCAAACACAGGTTGGTAAACCACATACTTAAACATTAGATTTACCATGAGGCAGTTTTAGCACTTATTCCTACCCAATGCAGCTTTAAAGTTGCTTACTGATCACAAAAGCTGTACAGCTCTTTCTCACACTTGCAAAATTTTATTTCAATACACACAAGCTAGCAAGATTACCTTCTTTCTCGCTGATGCTCTGCTTCTCATCTTTGTCCAGCTTGTCACCATCTGTTGCCTCTGATCCTTCTTCACCTTCCTCCTTGGTGTCTTTGTTCCCACCAAACACATCCATTGGTGCCCATTCCAGGTAGAGAGGAACATGATGAAACTATTTCAACATGGAGAAGAGGATAATGAAATGGGGGGTCTGGGAAATGTTCTCCGGTATATATCAAGTTTGTAATCAAGGCAATGGTGTAACATCAACTACAAATTTCTTTAGTCCTCTCATCGTTTTAATCCTGTCTATCTGTTTAACTGATATTGGTTGAATGTTTAAGCCACCTTATATGAAGAAAAAAAAAAGTGAAGTGGGACAAGGCAAATAGATAAAGGGCACATGTGTTCCAACCAAGACCAAAGGCTCAGCTGAAGAGGAGAACTGGAAATGATTGTGCTATGATGTGTTGTATTTTTGTGAGATTTTTAAGTACAGCTTACTGCTACTAAATTAACTGGCTCCCATTAATTGACATATTTACCTTAATGATATAGCACTATGGGGATTACCTTTTAAAATCTATCAGACTATCATCTCCTTAATTTTCTCCTCAAATGTTAGTGCTTTTGTTTAATTTTATCCTTTCCTTTATCAAGCCACATTGTCTCCATGAAATCTCATATGAATACATCACATGTGGGTGCTTTTGTGATATCACATCATCTAGAAAATGTGGTTATGAAAATTACAACCTCTTGCTGTCCATGACTGTTCCTGTCCTGTGGTTAATGCTACGACCGTAGGCTACTGCTCAATTGGTATAGGTACGATGCGGCAGTACCATAGTATTGTATGCAGAGCATCTGTAGTCTCTCCTGAGGGCCATACCCATGTACAGAGGTAAGCAATAGACGGATGTGAACAATGATCATGCTTGCATGTATACCACTTCCAACTGACTTACTCAAGTCATTTATTTTCGAAAAACAATAGAATACATAAATGCCAAAATAAAAAGCGGTATTATTAATCCATCCATATCCCAACCAAACTTCACTGAGAAATTCCGTTCCCATCTACATGGTTTGCTCGACACAATGAGCTCAATTGAAGGGCAAACCAATCAATGTGAATTAAGATTCATTAGATGAAAGGACTGGCTCTCCAAAATGAAAAACCTGCCAGCACAATGATGTCAATGAGTCATTTTCACTCAATGGAAATTTCCATGGTTATTGCATTTGATATTATTATCCATTTGATTTTATTATCCATAGTGACAGGAGCCATTTTGTTTGCTTACATATCATATCTTGTGATCCATCTCTCTTCTCCACATTCCCTCTCCCAGCTAAGATAGCAGTTTTGCCCTTTGATGCAGAGAATGCCAAAGTGGCAGTGAAAGTCCTTTGGGGTGATTGTTTTCAGAAAAGTGTAATACCCAGTTTTCGTACCTTCGTGTACGCAAGATTGTAGAATGCCATCCTAGCCTCTGAAGGTTCCAACATTTCGATGATGGCCGTCACACCTGCCGGTGGCAACAAAACCTTCCCCAGTTGTCCATGGGGAGCAAAGAGTTCCATGAGTTCTTCGGGGGAGGTGCCAGCTGGGAGGTTTTTCGCGATCATCACCGTCTTGCTTCTCGGTGCAGATGGCTGAGATGTGGGCAAGAGAGTGGAGATCGGCATTGTTAACTGACAAAACTGTCACTGAAAAACCTTAGAATGAACAAGCTGAATAAAAATTTGATTAATCTTTTCATTGGAAGACACTGAAGATGAACATGAAAAGTTTTATAGCGACTTCATTTGCTTGTTTAACTTTCAAAAAATGAATGAAGACAACCCAAATTCGATATACGGTGAAGCCTGCCAACAGATGTCAATGAATCAGAATGCACCATCAGCAGGATGCCACGAATGACGTCAATCTTCACTCACTTGGCTGAAAGAATCCAGAGCGACTCCGTTCTCCACCAAGAACTGCCTCGTCTCTGCTACGATCTGGGTTTCTCCCAGGGCCATTCGCACTCCCAGGCTACCCTTGGCGTCCTGAAATCGAACGATATCCAGTTAGAAACAGAGTTTTGACAGATTTTAATGAAACTTTGCTGCCCTCTTTATATCAGAGATGGGTGTGATGACACTGGGATGGTCAATGTGAAGAAATGATCCAAACATCAAACAAAACAGAGACCATGTCTCGTGAGGTCAAATGTCCACTCTGATGTTTCTTTGGACAAGTGCTTGAGACAACCGCTGCTAATCCTGGAATAGCGACTGCCTTTAAATTTTGTCTACCAACACAAGACTTCCCATGTCTCACCATACATTATCACCAACAATTTCTGTATCAACCTACTTGCAAAATTAAACCAAAGAATTGTGACGAACTTAAATTTCGAATAGCTTTTGGTACAACATTTAAAAGTATCCAACAATGTTGAATCTGCTTCATGTTACAATGGACTCTTTTATACCCTCGCTAGTTCTCTTGATGTGGTAACTTTTTTTCTGATGTTTTTCCACTTCTGCAATCCAATTCTTTGTTCCTAACAATCTTCTGTCTGGAACTAGAATTATACTAGAAATTCTAACTCTGGTCACACCTTACGAGCATCCCATCAAATCAGTTTCATTGTCTTCCTTGAGAGCGCCTGCTGACTGAGACATTTGGCTGTTTTTTTAATATGACTTGTTATGAGTAAGTGACCTAACTATTGTGGAATTTTTGAAAATTTAGGGCATTCTACTAGATATTAGCATGCCAATAATTTGGAAGCGAGGATTATTTGTCTGTAAAAAAGTAGCAACACATGTCTGGCAGAAGTTTCAGATATAAGATCCTTTGAGACAGTATTTTTATGGAGATGGTTTTCAGTTTGACAGACATTTGGGGCTGATAACAATGATTGACAATGAATAATAGCTTGAATGAGTCTGCAGCAAAGATACCAATCATTCTGTGACTTACTGGGTTCAACACATCTCGCTTGGCGGTGTTGTACTTTGAAGCCAGGGCATCCGCTACGGCATTGGATCCGATGAACAGAGTGTTCCAGTTATGGGAACTGAAGATAGAAATAATGAACGATTTGATGAGTAAACAGAGGTAATTACTTTTAAAACCTTTAGAGCATCTGTGTGACTGTAAATTATTTCTATACATTATTCTCGCCTATTGTTTCTCTAATAAAAAATGTTATCAAAAATACTAAACTTATTTTTAGAACTTATAGAGCATCTATTTGGGTGAATTTCTTTCCCTATACATTGACTTTTTTTCAACTAGATTGTTACCTCTTTAAATGTATGATAAAACTTTTGAAGAACTGATGAAAACACATTCAGCTATATTGCTCTACAAGTAATACAACATTCCATGGGATTGTCCAGCTTGACTGTGCTGATATCTTGAGGGTGGATACTGCACTACAAAATCCAATGTTCCCCCTTCCTCACTGTAATCGTCAGCAGTTGAAACAATAGCAACAAGTGGTCATCCTTTCTCATTACGACAACCAATGTTTACCCTTTTCACCATAGCAACCTATGGTTACCTTCACACTATAGAAACCAATGTTTTTTGCTTTCTTGCTGTTTGGCTGCCTTCTGCTTCTTTCATTTCATGTATCCTGAATTGATTTCTTTTAGCTTTATGGATTTATATCAATTTAACTGATTACAAGTTGCACTGAAGGAAAGAAATGAGCATATACAAAGTATCTCATTCTTCCTCTTTTTTTTTTGGAAAGAAGCACATGTAACTTGGCTTGAACTTGCGCTCCATGGAACTTTCAATCAACACCTTCAAATATTTTACACTGACATGGGCCCTTTTGTGGACGGACCATTTTTCTCCGACCGCAATTTTCCACAAAGATATTCTCACCTGCCACTCAAAGCTTTCTGTTTGGCTGCCTTCTGGTTTTTGTAAGAGCTACCTTCTTTTTCATCCACTTCTTTGGTGATTTTCTCCTTCCCTGGCAAAATGTGCATCAGCCTTCCCTGAAGAGGAAGATAAATGAGGGGGTGTGAAATGGGCAATTTTTTTCCATGAATCTCCTGCCCTGACAATAATGGGTTCAATGAACATCATTTGTCAGTCATTATTCCAGAATCAAAACACTGCAATTTTTGTCCATGCCAAAAATTAACAACTAGCGTAAGTTGATTTGCATACAAATAACTGGGGCTAAACTTGCCATTTTCATTGAGAGAATAAGACAGGCTAATGAAGTGAACCAACAGAGGGAAAGCAATATCTGACACTGGTGAGAGTAATTAAAATTCTATTACTTGCATGTTTTGCTGGAAAACATTCTGAAAAATCCAAATGAGGGTGTTACACTTGTATGAATAAATTACTGCCGAAGTGGTGTAAGCTATGATTTTGAAAGAAGGGAAATCCATAACAATTACTGTAACATCATATGAAAATCCATAATACTGTAACATCATATGTAAATCCATAATACAGTAACATCATAGGGAAATCCATAATACTGTAACATCATATAGAAATCCATAATATTGTAACATCTTAGAGAAATCCATAGTACTGTAACATCATATAGAAATCCATAGTACTGTAACATCATATGGAAATCCATAGTACTGTAACATCATACGGAAATCCATAATACTACAACATCATAGGGAAATCCATAATACTGCAACATCATAGGGAAATCCATAATACTGCAACATCATGAGGAAATCCATAATACTGTAACATCATAGGGAAATCCATAATACTGTAACATCATATGTAAATCCATAATACTGTAACATCATAGGGAAATCCGTAATACTGTAACATCATAGGGAAATCCATAATACTGCAACATCATGAGGAAATCCATAATACTGTAACATCATAGGGAAATCCATAATACTGTAACATCATATGTAAATCCATAATACTGTAACATCATAGGGAAATCCATAATACTGTAATATCATATAGAAATCCATAATACTGTAACATCTTAGAGAAATCCATAATACTGTAACATCATATGGAAATCCATAGTACTGTAACATCATATGGAAATCCATAGTACTGTAACATCATAGGGAAATCCATAGTACTGTAACATCATAGGGAAATCCATAATACTACAACATCATAGGGAAATCCATAATACTGTAACATCATAGGGAAATCCATAATACTGCAACATCATATGAAAATCCATAATACTGTAACATCATATGTAAATCCATAATACAGTAACATCATAGGGAAATCCATAATACTGTAACATCATATAGAAATCCATAATATTGTAACATCTTAGAGAAATCCATAGTACTGTAACATCATATAGAAATCCATAGTACTGCAACATCATAGGGAAATCCATAATACTGCAACATCATGAGGAAATCCATAATACTGTAACATCATAGGGAAATCCATAATACTGTAACATCATATGTAAATCCATAATACTGTAACATCATAGGGAAATCCGTAATACTGTAACATCATAGGGAAATCCATAATACTGCAACATCATGAGGAAATCCATAATACTGTAACATCATAGGGAAATCCATAATACTGTAACATCATATGTAAATCCATAATACTGTAACATCATAGGGAAATCCATAATACTGTAATATCATATAGAAATCCATAATACTGTAACATCTTAGAGAAATCCATAATACTGTAACATCATATGGAAATCCATAGTACTGTAACATCATATGGAAATCCATAGTACTGTAACATCATAGGGAAATCCATAATACTACAACATCATAGGGAAATCCATAATACTGTAACATCATAGGGAAATCCATAATACTGCAACATCATAGGGAAATCCATAATACTGTAACATCATAGGGAAATCCATAATACTGTAACATCATATGTAAATCCATAATACTACAACATCATAGGGAAATCCATAGTACTGTAACATCATAGGGAAATCCATAATACTACAACATCATAGGGAAATCCATAATACTGCAACATCATAGGGAAATCCATAATACTGTAACATCATAGGGAAATCCATAATACTGTAACATCATATGTAAATCCATAATACTGTAACATCATAGGGAAATCCATAATACTGTGATATCATATAGAAATCCATAATACTGTAACATCTTAGAGAAATCCATAATACTGTAAAATCATAGGGAAATCCATAGTACTGTAACATCATTGTGTAAATTTCAAATGTCTCATGATTACAAATCACACAAATAGGCTTCAAACAAATTACATACCAAAAGGATAAAAATTGCATTACAGAAGACACTAAAATAAATAAAAGAAAAACAAAATTACATAATTTGACCACCTACCATAAAGTCCTTGCCATCAAGGTCAGTGTAAGCTTTGACAGCATGCTCCGGCATCATGAAGGTGATGAACGCAAACCCCTTTGACTTTTTGGTAAATTTATCGATTGGCAAGTTAACCTCTGTCAATGGACCTGTGGAAGCATTTTTTTTCATTTGTCAGGTCATTGCATAATGATTCAAATTGAATACTGAGTCAATCAAATACAGTAAATGCAGGAAAAATGGGAAGAAGTGAAATAGGCAAACTCCCAAAAATTTTGTTCTCTACTAGAAGTGTCTACAATTTTTTTTTTACATTGAAACTACCTCTCGATAAAATTGAGTCATCTTTGAGCTACATCTGTTCTTGTCACACAAAAAGGAGAAGGAATGCAGGGGGGGGCACTGTGATTAAAAGCAAAATTAATTAATTAATTGCAATTAATTAAACAACATTTTAAAGGAAATACAGGAATTTTAGGAGACGGTCAGGAGGATGTTCATTAAGATTATCTGAAGAGAAGGAATTTTACTACTATGGCACAGCTCTTAAATTATTTCATTACAAGACACACCACACCAACCCCCACCCTTCTACATGGTAACTTACCTTCAATCTCTTGTTTGGCATGTTTCAGTGAGTCTTGCAGCATCAGCTTCCCAACACATTTCATATACTATAGATAGTTTTTGCCAAGTCTTTTTCCATTCATATCAACTTTATCATCTGTTCTCCAGCCTACCATCTGTCTGACATCCTGACATCTGCTCACCACACTACACTGTATTCTACTCTATTATCTGTTCTTAACAACACTCTGTCTTCCACCTCATATGTTCGCCATCATACCATCTGTTCTCCATCATACCGGCGGTCTCACACACTACCTTCTGGTCTTCACCCTACACTGTCATTCCTCCTACCCTCTGTCCTCCACCCTACCATCTGTTCTCCACCCTACACTGTCCTTCAGCATACACTCCTCTGTTCTCCACCCCTCTGCCCTACACTGTCCTACATCCTACCCTCTGTCCTACAGCTTACCCTCTGTCTTCCAAGCTATACCATTGTTCATCATACCCTTCTATGTCCTCCACCCTCACTGTCCATTATCCAACCCTTCGTCCTCCACCCTACCCTCTGCCCTCCACCCAACACTGTCCTCAATCCCACACTCTGTCCTCCATGCTCTTATCAACCTCCAATACCTATCACAGACTAGCGATAAATTCAAACTGACCGTAGGTACTGAACAATTGTTCCAGGTCCTCTTCTTTGCAAACGTAGGCAAGATTTCTGAGAAAGAGTCTGCCGGTCTGGGAGTAAAAAAATATTATGAGATAGCGCAGGTTTAGCAGATTGAAGCAAACCCTGTTACACTTTTCAAGTTAGCATACACCTTGCCATAGTTGCAAATTCACCAATCTTTCATGAAGCTTTGTCCTAACAGATGATTGCAATCTTGCTCCAAATATAGGATTATCCTACGGATATGCATATGCATGTATTTTAAGGACACGAAATGGGCACAACCCACTGGTCCAAAATCACATTTCAATATTGTCTTCCAAACTGACAACAAGGCTAGTTCAATGACAAATTTGCTTTGGCTAAGCCTTAGCCTGCAACAACCAAAACTGGTTCAAACTATTGGAACTAAGTATTAGGAAAAGCATCTTCACAAGGTTCAGACAATTTGGTATTTAGAAATTGATCTCAATTCATCCATTTCAGTGAGCTAAGGTAAAATGGCAAGTTTTCTGTGTCACAGAAAAACATAAAAAACACCAGAGAATTTGAAGAAAAAAAAAGAACACATGGAATTCACAGGAAACACATCTTTCCTCCAGAAATAAAAATGAAGGGAAAGAAATAGAATATGAGGGTTAAAAATTTACAAAGTTATCGAAGTTACATCACAGAGAATAACAGAATTTGGTATATATAACCACCCATAGAAATTTGAGGAATGTGACCTTTAAAAACAGGAAAAAATTGCCACCTTAACTCTACAAAATGCACTACCTTATCTGTTAACCAGGCACAAAACACAATGAAGAATAATGGATATTAAACAAATGTATATGCAGCTGCTAATCAGTCTAACACAGTTGTTCTTCTTGACAAAATAGGTGGATTTAACTGGTGTTTACTCTGTTGGGAGCTGCTTCAGGATTTTGAAAATTATCGAGAGAATGAACCAAGTCACTCCAAAGATGTGCATTCAAAAAATATGCAAACAGGAAAGTAGTGTTTTAACGTTGTGTTGTCAAACAAGCCCATGAAATTGAAGCACTTATGAAGCATCCTCAAGAGTACTACCTACCTCAGCTACTTGTTCATCTGCATTGCCCAGTTCCTCTGCCTGCCAAAGCAAGATACAAACGGGAGATAAAAATGATAAGGAGTGTGATGGTATGAGTAAGATGGCGATGAATCTTACTACACTAACAGTGATGGCAGGTATTTTAAATAAATGGAACAGCTTTCAAGTGAAGCAATCAATACATTTCTTTGTACAGGAAAGCACTTTATCATTTCAACATATCGGCAACAATGATGTTGGTTCATCCAACTGAATGATTTGAATCCTAAATGACAGACCTTCTGCCATCAGAGCAGGTGTTTGACATTTGGTATGGAACAACTTTACCACAAGGAGCAAGATCTTAGGCAACAAAAGATTGATAAGCAAAAAGCCTAGCAATGATGACAACAAATGTTAGCATATGGAATTTTCAAATTTGGAAGTGATATGACAGACATATATCTTCTCTGAAGCAGACCACAGATATCTTACATTAAACAACCATACAGTGAAGCATACAGAAGTGTCTCCTCACATGACCTAAGCAAATTGCACAAAATCCCTTCTTGCCTGTAGCATTAATTCATGGAATTACCATATGAAATTTCAGCATTTTGAGGAATTATACATAATTTTTATTCCTCTTTCACAGGCTATTTGAAATAACCTTTTCTCTATCATTTAAAAATCCTCCAGAATAAAACTTGAAATATGATAACCAGTAAAAGTGCTTCAAAAGAACCATGCCATTCAAACTGAGTTTTGGAAGGAGTGCAATGGCACAAGATGCAGTACATATGGTCAGCTGTACATGTTATAAATACTGGAAGAAAGTTATCCAGTACATTTGTGAAAGAGTCACACGGGAGATCTGAGCCCCTTTTCAGCCCTCAGATCCCTTACATTTGATGTTGCAAACTTTGGTGTTTGAATAGACCAGGAAAACATGACAGATCTTTGCCGTGATCCAATAAAACTGCCTGCAACACAAGTTTGCTGGTACTTTGTTGCCTTGTGACTACACCACTGACAAATCCCAGGGATTCCTATTAAAACTATTCACTTAGGGGTGTTATTGATGTCAGGGTGCAAAGACGACAAAATTATCTTACTTGCTGTTGCCATGGTAACTTCTCTGTCTGGTCATCCTCTCTGGGATGATCAGCACCATCCTTTCCACTTTGATTTGGACCATCTCGTATCACTTGTAGGTATCTTGTTCCTTTGAAGAGACAAGACAAGACGGTATCAAAGAGGATGAACACTGGTGAATGTTAGCGAGCTACAGTTTGCGCAAAAATTCTTGCATTGTTTTCCTAGTTTCATCGGTCTCACTTTTGATCCCCCGTAGCTGGTGATGCTGCCTTATGGTCCCATTACATTATCAGAAGGAGCGGGTGAACATTGCAACGTTCTCTGGCAAGGATTACGCAAGTATACCGCTTCAATAATGTGATCTCAGTTGATAAAATGGTGTGGCAACTCTTTGACATTTACAATCTATCAAAAGCCTGCAGTGTAGAATAAAAACTTTAAACACAAATACCACAAAAAAAAAAAAAAAAAATGCAATCTGTGTTTAATGTGTAATGGAAAAAATCACTATTTTGCTGTCATCACCATTCACATGACAATAATATTACCTAAATACTGCTTGTGCTTTGTCAAAGCTTGGGTGACATCCTCTTCTGAGAAAAATTCCACATACAGCTTTCCTTTCCTACGGCCGTTTGCGTTCAGGATGCTGCGAATTATTTTGATCTTCAAAGGTTCAAAGAACTTCACGATTTCTTTCTGGTATAACACGAGAAGAATGGAAACACCAAAAATGATAGACACAGCGAAATAACAGCAGATGTTCAGTTATGTAAGTGTTTAGGTTTTCATCTATTTTGTTTCATTTTGTTATACTATGGTATAAGAATAAACAGTTGTGAGGAGAAATTAACACTTTTCAGGACAGATTTCCTCAAAATTAGATACAGAAATGGACCTTGCAGAGATTATGAACAGAGACTGATTCAAGCAGTCAAAATATTGGCTTGAAGGGCTCCATATGTCCACAGAGGAACATAGTTTTGAATTCAAACTGACCTTAAATGTGCATCTGGCTCTAACTGAAAACGCAGACTGTGTTTTTCACAGTTGTTTAAAGAATATTGTGTGTTGGTTCAAAGTTTCTCCTCCTAGTGGTTAAGCCACTCATGACATATGCGTGGGAAGAATGAATACAGCACATTTAGACAAATTACATCACAGAACAGTGTGTAAAAGTATAACTCACAACTACTGTACCTACTCCTCCTAAATTCATTTGTTAAGAAATTACAACTGCCCTGGCTTCAGGATACACTAAGTAGTATGAAAGATGAATATGATCTAAAAGAAAACTCAATAAAGTACCCTACCTTCAATGGTTCATTGTAACGTAATTAATTTGATGCCATACCACGAGAAATCTTGAAGCGGAGACTTGTAAGGCAAACAACTTTGCTCAACAAATGTGACGCAAAGCACACACAAGACTGTGCATCCAAATCACTTGTTAAACGATACACACAAAAATGAAATACACACACATATGAAGAAAAGACAAGGCTGAAGGTGACACTTGTTGGTCATATTACACAATCAGAGTTAAATTTGAGCATTCTGAGACAAAGAAAAGTCACCTTAGAAGGATTTGACATCAAATTGAAGTGATCTGAGCAATGATTATGAAAAGAGATACATATACAGATAGACTCCTGAAGGAAATTAAGACATAAATGTTTACTGCATTTTTAGCCCAATTTGGGGATAAAGTTCCTACTAGGGTAAGTAAATTCTATTTTCCTCCGTGTTTTTCATCATTTTCTCTTTTTGATTGAGACCCTTACACATTGTCACTTTCATCAAATGCAGATACCGCAGATGTATGCATCCCAAAACTGATTTAAACACATGCACTCAAACACGGAGGACGCAACACATACTGAATTAGTACAGCCAGCAAGCCATCTAAGACTGACAGAATAAATCCCCATAGCTTTCTCCAAGTCCCAACTTTCATAGCTTACAGATTCCTGTAATTGAGTCCCAACACAGTATATCGTTACACTTACCTCTGTAAAGTTCCTTTGCATACCAGTTACTCTGACGGTGTGATCCCCTTTGGAGTATTTTTCTGTTGTTTTGAGTTCTGTTAGGATGCTTCCCTGTTACAAAATACAGAGAGGATGACATAATCATGAAAATGTTTTTCAAACTTTTACCTGAGGAATTCAGATGAAATCTAATAGAATATGGACAAAGACTTACGATGTTTTAAAAAGAGAAGGTTTGCATTATGTAAAGAATAATACACCTTGACAAGAGAGGCATAAATCCCTGATACATACACAACTTACTCTAAGCTGGCTAAAATTACATCTAAACAAACAAAACCACAAATAACCAAAAACCATAAATCAGGTTTATCAACCAACAAACCTGGTTTTATCCAGTTTCTCACTTAAAAAGTTGATAAACTTTGTTTATCAATTTGATAAACCTGACTTATCACTTTGATAAAGTTGGAATTTTAATATTATTGAGCATTTGGCATTGATAAACCTGTTTTTTGACTGATTTACCAGGTTTATCACCTGATAAATCAGTTTTTTATTGGATAAACCAGGTTTATCACTTCATAGATGACAAACTTGGCTTATCAAATTGATAAACCTGGTAGAACAAATTGATAAACTAGGTTTACTAAAAAGCAAAAAGCCTGGCTTATCAGTTGCTTAACCTGGTTTATCGACACCAGATGCTCAGTAAGTAAAAAAAAACCTGGTCTATTCATTGATATACCTGGTTTATGAGATGATAAAACAGGTTCATCATTCCAAAAACCAGGTTTATCAGCTCATCAACCTGGTATTTCGACAGATAAACCTGGTTTATTGGTCGATAAACCTGGTTCTTCCATCAAAAAAGCTGGTTTATTGGTTGAAAAAACTGATTTATTGGTCAAAAACCTGGGTTATCTGTCGGAAAAGCTGGTTTTACCCATCAAAAACGTGGTTCCTCAAATTTTGGGCATTTGGCTTGCCATATATGATTTCATCGAAACCAAATTTATCCCACTGCTAAAGTGTTGTTTTTAAAATCTAACTTTCATCAAAGGCCATACCAATAATACAAAAAGAGACTGTGAACTGCATCATCAGTAACATTTGAAAGGTATTAATACTACACTAAAACTGAAACATGATTGAAAAGAAACTCAAAGCAAGATTTTAAAGGAGAATAGGCAATTGTAACAGAGACTTAACATTCTGTACATTTGGTTCACCCACATAGCAACATGTGATCAGTCAAAGCTTTCCTTCTTGAGATACCAAATTTACAAATTTTCTTGAAATTTCACCTATAATGACCTCAAATAATCATTGACCACCAATAAAAACAATTAAATTTTCTCAGTCAAGCTTCTTCTCCATTGATCTACATACCAAATACGAGGTGGGTGTTTTTCTTACATTTTATAATATCAACCCAAGTTTCACAAACACATGTATACACATGCACATGTATCATCATGATTGTCGTAAAGAACAAATATATTCCACAAGCTTTGAAAATGCCCACCAAACTGAAAGCTGTCTCCTGATCTTGCATGTCAGTTAACCCATCCACGAGTGTTAAAATTCCTTTTTATGTGGATTTTGATGAATTTCTCTAGAGTCACTAAATGTGAAAGAAGTTTCAGCGAAAGAATTGCTAACAATCTTGAAGGCTGACATCATGTCTTCGAGCACGATGCGTGGTAGGCAAAAGGAGGTTCTGCATCACTATTGTACTACTGAATTCAAAATATGATCATCCTTGAATGACAGTCGCAACCCAGTTCTAACCAGGTTAATGTTGACATAACTTTCAACTTGTCACTGCTCTTCAGATCTTCAAACAAGCTTTTTTTTGTTTTTCTTCTTTTAAAACTTACATTGCTGCTAGAAGAGTTCTTCTCTTCTGTTTTCCCTCCATCCTCAGCAGGGGGAGATTCGTCCTGGTCTTCCTCTTCTTTGCTACTTGATCCTTTCTTCTTGACCATTTTTGATCTCAGATACTAATACCAGAGCAGAAGTAAAGAAAGGAGAAGGTGAGTGAAACAAAGCAGTTTGCTTTTCCTCGAATAGCAATTACAGCTGATTCTACAAAAGAAGGCTAAAACTGAAAATGTGCTTGTCCTCTCCAAAAGTTAGGTTGTTACAATATAATATAACTGATCAAATTAAAGTTCGTTGTTACTGAACAATGTATTCTCTTGAATTGTTCAATTGACAGCGCTCATTGATGGTCAGCATTCATTTCATAGATATTCTAATGTTATTCTAATTATATATTCTAATTAAATTAATTAAATACCCTAATTCTATTATAATGTCTCCAGCTGATGAAAAGTCCCAACTAATTTGTCTGCCTTTAAAGCAATCAGGGTTGGGGGGGGTCTCTCAATAACTCTTAGTTTCATCTCGCCGTTCGTTTGTCTTACTATATGATACGGTGGAACATCTCCAAACTTCTTAAGCATTGATCAACCTTTCACTAAGTAGCTTAAAATTGTCACAAATAAATTTGGCATGCTTTGCAAAATTAAACATTGCATTGTGACGATGTACTCTGGTGAATTCAAATTAAAATTAGAAGGTGATCACCAGCCTTATTACTGAATATGAACTGCCTTTTGGAGACTTGTAGGTTTGTCAGATGCTGGTGCTACTTTCAAAATTCTTCACTGACTTCACTCATGGTTGTCAGGTGAGGAGGGAAGAAAAACGATTGACGATGTTAGAACAGAATATTGCAAAAATGGCCAAAAGTAACTTATTTTGTAAGTGAAATTGATGAGTCATAGACCAGCTGGTTAATACCTCCATATCAGAAACTGGAGTTTCCTCAACAACATCTTTAACTTCTCCCTTGTGAGCTTCTTCAATTTCTGCCTCTTCAAGTTTCTGTTTTTTCTTCTTTTTCTTCTTCTTTTTGCCAATTTTCTCCTCCTCTTCGTCTTCATCTTGGCAAAACAAAAGAAATGAAGAACTTACAAAAAGAATGGAGTAGCACATGAAAATAATTGTCATAAACGACAAACCCATAAAACTGTGGCAGAGAGTACGTTGCTGTCATACCATCCCAGCAACTGTTGGACGTCAGTTTCTGTTCTTACATGAATGGAGGGTCCGTCAAGCTTACACCATTACCAACTAGATATACTACTCTGGGGCAAATTGAGTAAACTCTTAAATACTTAGACGGTTTTCAGTGATATTACATCAAGAGAAAGACTAATCTGGAAGAAATATATATAGACAAGTTTTTATGTAATTTAATTTTAATGATCCTAAAAATCACACTTTAAAAATGCACTTTAAAATAGTTCAAAATCAAATTACACAGTTCCTGATCATTGCCAAAATACTTTGCACATTGTAAGTTTTCATCCTTCAGGGAAGAGATATTAATGTGAAAAACAAAATCAAATTTCTGTGGAGTTCATGCGTATTCTATGAGTAATCACATCAATAAGTCACTAGTTTTTCAGAACTGGAAAAAAGTTTAGCAGATTCGAAAAAGTAAATGCCCTCTTCTGTTTGAGTTTGTTTAGGCAACATCTCAAATTGCTAGACTAACCTTGGATGATCCTGTTTGCTTCTGTGACCTCATCATCATCACCATCACTATCCTCATCAATTTTTACTTTCTGTCCTACCAGTCCATCATTAGCCCATGTCTGTTTCTGATCAACGCTCCTGTGCACCTCCAGAAACTCTTGGAATTCAGGATCATCTTGGAGCTAACGAACAAAATATTAACGCCATTTGGGCCATTATGGTGCATACAACTGGACATAATTCAAATTTACAAAAAGTGTTTTCTATGGAGACAAGGCATGACAACACAATAAAAAAAATTAACTCTTGCTTCCCAATGATTCTCACTCCAAACAAAAATATACATATATGAAGGATGTGAGGAAACTCTCAACTTTGACTCCACTTTGTATTTCCGGGTCCAACTAGATGATCACTCTGTTTAATCCATGAATTTTATATCAGACCTGCAACATTCAGGTAAGACTTCCTTCAATTTGAACAAGTAACATACAGCTTTGTAGGACAAACAATGGTGCACTTGGGATCAGATCCATCAATCTGGATCTACTGCAGACCCGATATCACAACGGCCGGAATCCGAAGTGTGAATGCACAGCAGTGGCCGTCTAGCACCACATCTATGCCAAAGATAAGTATGTTGAGTGAACTTCCAGTGAACTCAGTGAGCATGCACAGTAATGACTGCAAACAACCACAGAACCGCTGATCCACCCTGCACGCCACAGCGTGAACGTGAAGATATCGATAAAAAGATTTAACCTATTTTGGTGATTTATGGTCTTGATTCCCTCTGAATATTCAAATGGGAAATCAGGCATCATCCCTCAATGCATGTCCAGTAGACCCACAAATGATCTAAAATATGGTTTGCCTGTGTGTCAATTATCTGATTTCGTCACATGACACAATACGAAAAAAAAAAAAACTTTCTTTCAAATGAAGGATATCATCAAACAATTACCAGCGACTTGGTGCCCAACCCCTACAAGAAAACTGCTACTATCACTTACGCTATACTAAAAACAATCTTTTTGTTTTCAACAAACAAAATTTTGTTCCAGCTTGAAATAGGAAAGGGTGACCAAAAGTTACTATACATTTACTTAGGTCAAAACATGAACAAAGTTCCTGTTTTATCTTTGAATAATTCTGTAAAATGTTGACAGACAGACACTTACCTCTCCCAGATCGATCCCAAGTTGTTGCTTGGCATCTTCATCTGATTTCTGCAAACAATGCAAACGGACCTTGTTATCAAAGTCTACAGATGTCAGTGTATATCAATTAAGCAGCTCTGCTGTAAAAGTTGCGTGTTACATGTGGTTTGACAGTACTGGAGTATGTGATACACATCCGATGATACACGAAAGTCTTAAAATAAAGTCACACCATGATGTGTCAGTTCATAATCACAAAACAGAAATGTGGATTCAAATGATTAGACTTCGTGTTGATATATTCTGACACGTTGTTAACTGCTGATATTTTGTCACAACTTGAGATGTCACACCTTTGTTTGTGGTTTTTCTTTCTCGTCGGGTTTCGCCTGCTTCTCATGCTTCCTCTGGTAAGCTGTGCTTCCCTTTGAGTACTTGCTCCATGGACGTGGTTTTTCAGGAGCAGCGATATCTTTGGCCTCTGTGACCTGAGAGAAGCAGGATGGAATACAAACTTAACTGAGGAACGTAAGGAAGATCTGTGGCATCTCCTCTCCATCTCTGCTTCTGCTTTTTGAATGCATGTTAACGTCTAATTTTCATTCATGTTTAAACTTGCTTTGGTTTGACAAAGTCAACATTGAAATAGTTATCATTGTCACATTGACTTTGATCTATCAAAGTTACTGTATGCACATGGTGGCCTTTATCTGGCCAACAATAGTAATACTCACCTGGATTCTCGATGCATCGATGAAAGTGTTGTGGAAAAAGTCGATTGCACTGGCTGCATCTGCACTCCTGCTGTATCCAATGAATGCAAACCGTCTGAAGACTCCTGATTTGGTGTACTTCAGCTGAAGATCTGTAATGTCTCCCTTTGAAGAAAAGATCTCTCTTACTCTCTCACTTGTAATCTGTTGGGAGGAAATCAGATCAATGTTACTCGATACGAATATTGAACGTACAAAATGTTAGGCTGAGAACCAGTGAAGCCAAACTTCCCAAGTCAAAATAGATTCACAAAATATCCAAATTGTACAGTGCATCTTTGGCGTTAATCCCATTGCTTTGGAATCAGAAATGTTGTGGCTGTGTGCATATTCACCAACAACTTGCAATGTCACACTAAACGTGCCTACAGATACACCCCCAGTTATCAAAGACCAATGGAATGATCTGCGTTGTTCAATTACCATTCTTCCCCGATGAAGATATGTGAGATGCTTTGCTACACCATGAAGTCACGACTCCACAATTAAAGGCAGTCACTCATCACTCCAAGGTACATTTTTGGCTAGGGGTAATCAAGATTCTTAATTGGTTCTGCTCTTTGACAGCAAATGTGAATGATGCAGAGAAGCTCACACTCAACGGCATACACAGGGGACCAGTGTTTTGATTACACATGTGGAGGAGTTTTATTGTAGACAAGCTGTGGGAGAGACTTGAGTGACTGCCTACAGTATATTGAGAAGTTTTCAAGGATAGTATTGAAAATGCATTCAAAGTTGAATGAGCCTCTAATCTGGAGGGGAGTTGCAGTCACAGACCCAGTGAGGAAAACAGTTGACTGTGACCTCATAATGCATGAAGTCTAATAAGTCTCCTATCCTGAGTGGAGTTGCAGTCCAGTGGTTTTTTTCCGAAATATGCAATCTTGCAGACAGTTTTGAGAAAGTGTTCAAAGTAGTCTGAGCCATCAATCTTGAGTGGAGTCATGGTTGCAGTCCTCCTGGTGGTCATCCCGGTCCACCGAGCCTCCAATCTCGGGTGGCGTCGGGTTGCAGCCTCTGTGATGAAAACAGTTCATTGTGACTTCATTAGTGTAAGACAAAATTCCAGTCCAATGAGCCTCCAATCTGCACTGGAGTCGTAGTGGCGGTCCCGGTGGTCATTTATCAAAGCACTTCACCTTCCATATAGTTTCGAAGGGAACATTCAAAGTTCACAGTCCAGTAGCTGTCACAGACCCAGTAGTCATTTTTGAAACTTCATCAAATGGCACGCAGTAGTTTTGAAAGGAATATTCAAAGTCCACTGAGACTGGAGCAGGGCTGGAATTAAGGTTGGAGGAGTGCACGGCCATTTGGGCTTGGTCATTCATGAATTTTGGAGGGCACCACAGCCATCAGGTAGGCACCAAGGCCAAATATTTTTGAATGGCAGGGCATCAAGGCCATTTTTGGAGGGGGTTGTTTCATGTGCAAATGGACATAATATTAGCCAGAATTGGAGCACAGGTACAGAGTATGAATCATATTTGAAATCCAACAAGCAAATTTTTTAAGATTAACTAACCCTTGTTAGTTGTCTATCCATTTTTTTTTTTTATTTTGACATGGGTCATCCTATACGAGCACCCAGAATTAAGCAAAACCTTGGACTAAAATTAACCCTGGTTCATTCATTTTTAAAATTTTGACATGGGTCATGCTATCTGAGCACGCCAAAATTAAGCAAAGCCTTGGACTAAAAGTAATCCTGGTTCATTCATTTTTAAAATTTTGACATGGGTCATCCTATCTGAGCATGTCAAACTAAGATAACCAGACCTTTATGTAAAATTTGTTGGTGAGCTCCCTTTCGGGACCAAGTGTTTTATCTCCATATTCCCATACATAGGCTAAGTACTTTAATGTACTAGGGGTGCTGCCCAGTATAGTTTCATTTTGGAACAAAAGGAATACCGTTTGAAATACGTTTCCAGTTTTCTTGACTTGGACGATGCGGCCACACACTTTGCTTCTTCCAGTCGTTTCAGACGTTCTTTGAGCGGCATGATTTCTTTTACTCAAACTTGCTTTCGAAGCGTGAGCCTAGGATTTGGTTTCAACAGGTTACCTTAATACAATTTTTCTATCCGGGAATTTTAGAAATACCAGACCCCAAATTGCAATATTATTTTCAGAAAGTAACATTTTGGCAGGTAATTCCCAGGAGGGGTATAACTTAAAACACAAGAAAGAACGTAGGGCTTCTCTATATCAATATTCTCTCCCCCTCATCAAAACGCACTTCCCAATTCCGAAAATAGTGGAAACGCTAACATGACTCAAACAGGATTTCTCTACCCCGGTACAATGTGCACGCAAACGTAGCCTGGCCTACTGTAGCCTCTTGGAAAATTCCAAGACATCGAGTGTCGTAGCACGAGTGTTGCAAAACATGCTAATAGGTACACGGTACATTGATGGATTGGGCATACAGTATCTCTCACAGTTCAAAGTCGTGTAAAACATGGTAAGTTTCCAGCAGTCTCTTATCGCGTTAGTTTTGTATCATGTTCATTTAGTAACATTTTTGTGACAGTGTTTGGGATATTTTGTTGAGAATTTCGTGAGGAATCCTGTTTGAATTTTTTCATTCAGATGGGAAGGCACAGTGGCCACGTACCTGCTGGCATGACAGCCTACGTGGCCGTGAGAAGTGGCTGTTTTTGTAGGGCACCACGGCCATCCCCTTGGGCACGACTGCCATGGCCGTTGTGGCCGTCATTCCTTTCCAGCCCTGCTGGAGTGTAGGTCACTGTCACAGTGTCCATTCAGTAGCTGCTGACCTTGAGCTTGCGTCTAGGTGTTTTGACGTGAAAGGTATAGGCTATCGGTATATAGGGTATTTACATAATGTCTGCATGTATGTACGGTACTACGATATGCCGGTTGGGCTACCGTATAGCTAGCTGAAAGCGACTGCTCCTCAAGAGGTCTCGGAGGAACAGATTGCCGGGCAGAGTATTCCGCAGACTTTGTACCCCGAAAACATTATATATCACTGTAGACCAGTGTTCTCAAAGTGATCCATACCTATTGCCCCCCCCCCGGGGGCATTGGGAAGTCTCAAGGGCACACCAGAATACAAAGTGTAGAAAAAATGGGGGCACTGGCAATGACTTGAGGGTTCATGGTGATTACAAAATGTCACTGCACAGTGATCTGGGGCAGACTGCATCCAGGGGTCTGTCCCTCAAAAGTTCTCCCCCTTTGCTTCAAAATCATCTTGACATCACTGGAAGAGGCAATCTGGGTCTCTCCCTCACTAAGGTGGAACCAGGGATTTTTAATCTAGTAGATTTACACCAAGCTAAGCCTATCATCTACTCTGACTGAGCTAGGGCCGAGTCTGGTATCCTGTTACCTGAACAAATGTATGGGTACTCAAAACTTCGAAAAATGGGCAGCCACCTGTACGACGAAAATATCGCTCAGCTACTTGTTTCATGTTTTCATTGTGATCTCTAAATGGTACACAATAAATATGACAATAGATCCACAGCAAATAGAGATACTAGCTGTGTTACTATGGCATTTGAATCAAATTGTAAGAAGAGACCGTAGATCCTGATTTTGTGAAAAAGGGAAAATTCCATGTTGGACTTTTTAATTCAATGACTTGCTGTGCTCAAAAAGCTTACATGCTGTAAAATTCTATTTTGTTAAAGACCAAAGATTCTACAGCACTGAAATTGTGTGGTGTTACAGAATCTTGAACAATGCAGCATATAGCATAGTTTAGGATGAAAAGCATTTCAACATGGAGAAAGTTCGGTCAGAAAAAGTCATTGACATTGCTTTAAAACTTAAATGCTTAACTTAAATGTTGTGATAGCACTACAATGTGTAGGCCAACATACTGTAGACTACCTGCAGCAAAATACCCGTAATGTTTGTATTTTCATTCACTTATATGGCTAACTGTTAGATCTAAATTCAGAGCTAGTCTTGTTTCAGATAACCATTAACCAAACATGAAATGGAAACAAGCACCAGCTTCTGAATTTTGCAACCCGACTAAGTCCTAGACTTAACTACATTTAAGCTCTCTACCTCTACCACTTTCATCACATTTTGCAGGCCTTTTGCAGTTTTTTGTTCTTGAAAATAGAAGTTATCTGAGAAAAAAAATATATACAGTAGGTCAACATTCAACTGTGAATGGTATGACAAGTTTGAAAGCTTGAGGGAGAAGCCTGGGGTGGAGGAAATTTGAGCAATAGCCTAAACAACTTTGTAAACCACTTGCTGTTGACCATTGACGTTGGTCCCCATGGGGAGTACTGGGTTATACTCTAAGGTAGACATATAGTCTGATAATAAACTAAACCACCACGCCATAGGCTAGTACAGTGCACATAACTCAAAATACGAGTTGTGCGAAACGGTTAAACAGCAAAAACAGGGGCTCAAATAAAAAAGTTCTATCCTGAGTATTGTATACCACAACATTTATTCTACTTGTTGCTCAACGAAATACACTTTGAGTTTATTTATTCGCGAGAAGGAAACCGATGAACTAAACACTGTAGGCTACTGATAATGTTCAACTAGCCTTACGGCGAAAACTACCAGTAACGTTACTTTTCCTTTCCAATAAGCAACAATTCACACTAACAGGTTCACCCTTATAAAATCATCACACTTACCCTTTTCGGCAAATTCTTAACTACAATTCTACCCATCTTGATAGAAGCATTTTTCAACAAGCAGCTGGCCGTAGATTAGATTTAGAAGCACGATATTTCAGGACAGGTGAACTGGCATGGGGCAGCGTGAAGATTATTGCATAATTCTTCATGATGTGAGTGACAGAAAATAGTATAGTGTCTGGCTAGTTGCGGTAAATTATTTCTGGGCAGTTTGTGTCATCCGGACAGCTGCCATGGTGAAACAAGACGCGGACCAACTCAACAGGGGCGGAATGCGAGGGGGGGGGGGGGGTTCTTCAGTATCGGGTGGGGACGGGGGACATGTGACCTCCACTAACAGTTGCCCTCCCCCCCCCACTTTTGTAACCCGAATAAAATATATAACAGCAATATATATTATTCTCTCTGCAAGTGTAAATTTTTTAACTTATATTCTACGAAATATAATTCAGCAGACATTACAAGGCCAGAGAGACTGAGAAATGCCATTTCCTGTAATCTGAGAGATACTTCGATCATTTTTTTTTCTCTTGATAGCTTCGCACGTCACAACCTTAATGGAGTCATCAGTTCCCCCATTTCAGTTCTTGCTCAAAGTCTACGTGCAAGTGGCAGGGGATAGCTGGGAGCGTCAGCTGGAGCTTACGTAATTCTAAGCTTTCTTTTTGACAAAACCCAAAACATAGCCCCAAGTGATGGCTTTTCAGCAAAATAGAGAAGGGGTTTTTGACGCTACGATCTAGTTGTGGATGAAAACTAACCTGCACAACTTAAAAATATTTTCCATTTTTGTGACGAGTGCAAATGGAGGACAAAGGTTAGGGTTAGTCTTATTGTACGCAGTTCGATCAGCACCACCATTTTGATATGCAAGGAGCCGCAAATCTTCCGGGGGCGTCAAGGCATAAGAAGTCTTCCCTGAAATCTTCCCCTGGATCAGAGATGCCAAGGTGTCGTGAGTGAGTTGCTGGGAGTGAGTACAGGAAAGTGACTCATGAATCGCTAAGCCCCTTAATTCGGTGGGTTTCCAGGGCCCGCCCGCGGCTTTGGTGCAATCTAGCTGAGCCTCATTTGGTACCCTCTCTGCTAACGTTGATGACCATAAGTTTGGAAAAGATTACTTGTATTTAATCTGCCATATAAGGGCAACAAAACCAAGTTTAGACTATATATAGCCTGGTCTTTTTTCTAAGTGAGCAATTGAACAATTTTCTGCAAAATGTTGACTTGTTCGCTTTCCGTTACTAAGTGAGCAATTGAAAAAATTTCTGAAAAATATATACCATTGACAACTTGTCATATCTTGTCATTTCATCAATTTTCTGCAAAATGTCAACTTGTTCTCTTCCTAGAACAGAAATATTGTTTAATATAACAAAAAATTGTTTAGTTGCCCACTTAAAAAAATTGTTCATTTACAAAAGAAGTGATCAAGTCAACACTTTGCAGAAAATTGTTCAATTGATGAAACATGATAAGTTATGATTTGAACATTTTGCAGAAAATTGTTGTAATGCTCGCTGAGAAGAGAAGTGAACAGGTCAACATTTTGCAGAAAATTGTTGAATTAGCAAGATCTTACAAGTCGCCAGTTGAACATTTTACAGAAAATTGTTGAATTAGTCAAATACCATAACTACGCAATTGATCATTTTTCTGTTGTTTGATATGATATTATCTCGTTACCTAAATATTTCAAGTTGCAGAAATTGTCAACTTCCGTATAGTAAGTTCCAAATTTTAAACGGTTTAAATAGTTATTTCAATCAAATCTCAAATGTGACCTTATATATGATCTGCTTAATGAATCGAATATTTTGGTTACTATTTTATGATTGATTTTCGTGTTACCAATTGACAGGGTTGTAAATTGGAGAGAAACTTTCTACTGAAATTCATTCCAACCACTTGCCAAATATTTTGGTACGAACGAAAAGTGGCTAGGTATAGTCTGCTGAAAACTCACCATTTGACAATAGTTTTGCTAGATAATTTCTGTTAACTTTTAGTGTAGCCATTTCAAAATACAATGCATTGGGTAAATTTTCTGCTAGCTTTTATAATAGCCAATAATTTTTGCTTTCCTACACGGGTAGATTTAGAGCAATGACGTTAACTATTAAACTTTCTCTCGTTTTCCTTGATGAGGTGCCGATTGTTGAACTTCCGCCTTATTCATGTCGATAGGCTATGTATATGCGGACAAAGGTCGTTGTCTGATTCCTTAGCTATTTATTTCCTAAAGTGTGTTCTGCTACACTTCACCCGTGACAATGGCGACGGTAAGCTCCAAATTTGTTTAAATAGTTATTTCAATCAGATTTGAAATGTGACCAGTCCACTATATATGATCTGCTTAATGAATGGAATATTTTGGTTATTACTTTATGTTTAAGTTTCGTGTCACCACTTGACAGTGTCATAAATTTGATAGAAACGTTTGGCTAAAATTCATACCAACCAGTTGTTAAATAATTTGATACAGTTTTCTGCTAGATTTTAGAAGAACCGTTGTACAACTCAAATACTTTTGCTTGATATTTTTGCTCATTTTGACGGTAACCAGTCCACACTATAATAATTTAACTAGATACATTCTGCTCGATGTTTAAGCAATCAGTTCACATGGTAATCCCTTGCTAGATATGTTCTGCAAGATAGCGTGGTAACCAGTTTATAAGTGACTTACTTTGCTAGATTTTTCTGCTAGATTTGTAGTGTAACCAATTCACAATGTTATGAATTGGCTAGATGTATTCTGCTAGAGATTTAAGTAACCATTTGACAAGTCAACAATTTTGCTAGATATTTTCTGCTGGCTTCTGAAATAGCCATCATACAGTTCACAATATCGGCTACATATTTCTTCCTAAATTGCAATGTGACCATTTCACGTAATAGTTTCTGATATGTCTTGCAGTGCAGGTCAATTAGAATTTCTCAGATATTTCTCCTACATATATATATTGACTATATTTCAGTTTTTGTTACTGTCTGAGTTTACTCATGGAGGATATGACTAGAGAAAACACAGGCAAATCAAATCGTACATATGTGTAAGGTTAAGCTTTCACAATGTAGAGATTTACCGTGCGGACATTTCGTTTAGTCTAGAAGAAGAATGATTCATTTAAGTGAACATTTCTCTGTGTGTGTTTCTGAAATTGCATGAAGAGGCAAGGTGCCTGAGTCTCGTGTGAAATTGGTCGAGTGACTCTGAAGATTCCTTGTTTGGCCGAACTAAATGTATAGACTTCGAAATCGATGTTACTCTTGGGGGCGAAGTACTTTGTCAGGGCATCTTTGGTTTTTTCAAAGTCTTTTGCCTCTCCAGTTTCTGGTAAAATATCAAAGATATCGTAAACCTGTGGGCCTGCATAGTGAAGTAACATGGCTCGTTTACGAGTATCGTCGTCGATGTCCATTGCGACAAGGTAATTTTCAAAACGGCGTAGCCACTTACCCCATCTCGGTCCGACGTTTGGTCCGTTGACGTCAAATGACGGAAACACTTGGGTTGATTCCATCCCGAAAAAACACTGACAATTAAGTAACCGAAGAAATATGCGAAGAAACGGTACTGGGACGGTTGTTGGAAATTAATCTTCGTCGCGAGTGTGATATCTCCGGTGTTTTGATGGAATTAAATGGCGTTTATAGGTTAGATCAAAGGTGAGACAAGAGAAACGATCCAAGGCGTGTGATGTGGTACTACCTCTATCTTATTTCGTTCTGTCCAGTTATTTAAGAAGTATATTAGCGAAGATATAAAAAGTGGTGGCAGTATGTAAGTTTTATAATACACAACATTACAGTATCCTCAAGGTTACAGGAGATAACGGGAATGTAACATGGTGCTACGAAAGTCTGTTGATGATTCATTTTTCAAGTATATAGGTCATATGGCTTAGGCGATAAAAGAGGTTAGAGACTCACTGCTGAAGTCTGCACGGTCAGACTGTTTTTGTATTCGGGCATGATTTCGTGTGACGGCCGTTGAACCGAGCAGGTTGGCTTTCCCTTAAATGAACTGTCATACCCTGTTGTAGACCTACGCACGGTGTAAGCATGTTGCCGTGTTTTTACTATTTGAAAATATTGGTTAATGGCTACACATTCGTTGTAAATTGGAATGGCTACCAATTCGATGTAAAGGGAAATCGGGGGAGGAGCGGCGGGCAGATAAAAAATTTCGGAAACTATTAATGTGCATTTTCCACCCTTTGAGTCTGACCGCGATCCCCAGTTGCAACCTCAATCGGGTAGCCCTTGTCTAAGCGCAAAAGTTTCTGTCCTGCACGTACTACGATTGTAAACGAATAAATCGACATAGACTATACCTTGTTGGACCATCATCGGATGTTGCAGCTCCATGGTTTGACCATAAAGCTACCACGGCCTCAAGGCAGACAAGTTCTGCACTGCATATCACATGGCACACGCATACCAACATGACAGAAGATGGATTTCGGGAGTCCCCGTGAGGTCGCACACGTCATTTGTTAAATATTCATGAACGTCATTCCGGCGGTTGGAATACAAAGCCTATCTTGTTTCAGTGAGCCTAATGGGGCTATGTGTTTGCGTATAGGCCCCAGTATAGCCTATCGGCTAACGTGGGCCATATAATAACATAACAAGTTTAAGAGCAAAGGAGGGCAAAAGCCCCATAGGATACCCTGTAATCCAGACCCCCCAAAACCCTCTAACCAAACTAATATAGTACTAGTATAATGTAGGCCTAAAGCCTTGTAGCTAGGCGTTTCTTTTTCGTTTAGGCCTATGCCATCCTTGCCAGGATTGCTTAGATCTAACTGTTAGCTTATGATCATTTCTTTTGTCATCTATGACTTCTTAACATAGGCTACTGCATAGCCTAATCTCATTTGTAGTAGGCCCTACAGCATTTACAGAGCACTTTCTGTGTGATTGCACAATAGTAAGATTCTTCAGGCCTTGCCTTTTAAAATTGGCAGGAGCTCCGCAAACTACTCTCCCGAGGAGAGCTTATTACTCTCCTACTATGTTTGGGGTCACCTCAGTTAAAACAGGGACTTGCTATTTGTAACTCCCTGGTTAAGAAGAAATTGTATCCTGAATTTATGCTCATTGCTGACTTGCAGTTTTCATTTTCTTCAGGCACAATAAGTGTCAGTGAACATACGTGGCATATCCCATGAGAATTCTAATACTTCACCATGAGGCTGAACTGCCACCTGCACCAATGAATGCATGCTATAGAATTTTTTCATACCAGTATTCATTTAATTGTGCAATTTTTTTCTTTTTTTATGACTGTCCTTGTCCAGTCTTCGTTGAAAACAGACCTGGTGGACTATGACATTTTTGGTTCCTTTCGTTAGCAAGAGGAACCAAATGCTATGGTAGCTTAGAAGACCATCAGATGATGTATGTATTGTTTGAATCATTTGCATTATCTTTAAGATTAAAACGGGTTGGGGAACAGTTTCAGACACTGTGTTTCAACATGGTATAGTGAGTTGTTAGTTTAGCAGTTGGTACACAACTACAGTATGGTAACCAGTATAGTCAATATGTGTACCAATTGAATTTGCATTATCCTTAATTTTGAAAAAAATGGAAACTGTTTAATTCATTATATTTTAACATGTTTAGTTTTTTGTTAATTTAGGGGTTATACATGGGCCCAAAATGTTTTGGACCCAGTTTGAGCTCAATTTTTGGGCCCCAATTTTTTTAATTCATTATCTAAACATGTGGTATATTTCTTAATTCAATGGGGACACTGTACAGAAAGGCCTTCATTTTTGGACCTGATTTGGACTCCATTTTGGGCCGCATCCTTGAAAGCACCAATTTTTGGGTCCCCAGTTTTGAGGACCCAACTTTTCACTTGCCCTTACTTCTTTGCAAGGAACCGCAGTGCCCATTGGGCTCTTGTTTTCAATCATGAAGTGAAATTGTTTTCTAAGTAGGCTTGGCTGATGGCCTAACAACATACTGTAGTCATGTATTGAAGGTGTCTATATGTGGCCTCTGAGCCTCCTGGTGGAAAGCTTGGTCCACCTTCAAAAGTTATTAAGAACTCCAGGTGAAAGCTATTGACAGTATACAGCATGCTATAGAACCAGTGTTTTCACGGGTAACCAGGGTATCCGGGTACCCGGCACAGTATTTTACTAATCGGATCCAAAGTTAATATCCATCAGTTCCTTCATAAAGTGAAAAACGTCACAACCGCTTCATGAAAAGACTCTGTCAGATTGCCAAATTTTGCCTTCTAGACACAGCAAATAGTTCAAAATGGAATTTTCTTCTTTTTCTCTTGGAAAATTGCTGGCCCTATTAATGAGTAGGTGTAGAACTGTAGATTGATGTTTGCAGTACATTGGTGAGATCCCTCCATACAAATGCAATGTACTTTACTACTGTGGAAATGCCAAAGTTAACGATATAGCGGACGTTTGGTTTGGCACCTGATGGTTATGAAAAGAAGAAATTACCTGATTTTTATTTTTAGGAATCTGTGAAAGCACTATATAAAACAGACAGCACCAAGGTGCACTTGTATCCTGAAAGGTGTACAGTACTTTTTAATTGTTGTTGGCCTTTTGGCTAGCAAAGTGGAACAGAAGAGCAACAGGATGAACCCAGCTTCCAGTATATATAAAGTCCAAAGGAGATTATAGTGTATTCTCATAGCATAAAATAATATGGAATTACCCACCTTTCCATTTCCAGCTACAGAAAATATTCTAACGTATGGGAGCAACTTTGTTGCAATGGTACACCCTGACCGTGCTGCAGATTTGATGGACGCTTAACAGGTGTAACAGATGATGAATGTCATAATTATTGCCATGCAGACGTGTCGTTAATTATGAGTATATTTTCGATTACTTCATTGTAGACATCAGTTGCACTGTCTCAACGGACGTGCAGTCAGAATGCATGCACCGTTAACATACTGTTTCCAATGTGCTTCATTACATCAATTTTTTGAGAAGCATAATCCATTTTTTAATCCTCGCCGGAGGTAGGCAAGGAATCTATGCGAAGGTGATGGCGTGTGTAAATTTGTGACGCCCTAGCTTGTAAACACGATGTCTCAAGAAGGGAATGGTACTCGAACTTCAAAGTTGGTGTGTTGGTAGTCCATTGTGAGTAGATGATCCCTATATTGTTTTTCATAGGGGTCAAAGCTCATTTGAGGTCACCAGAGCTTAATGTGTGAAAACCTATCAAGGGAGATATCTCAGCAAGCCAATTGTTGCTGGAACTTCAAACTCTTATCATAGATAGCACTTGGTGAGTGGATGATGTCCAGCATTTTTTATGGAGGTCAAAGGTTGTGTGAGGTCAATAGAGGACACAGTTTGAAAACCTTGTAAACAAGGTATCTCAAGAAGGGAACAGTGCTTGAATTTCAAAGTTGGTGTGTTGCTTGTCCATTGTAAGTAGATGATTCCTATTGTTTTTCATGAAGATTAAAGGTCATTTGACGTCAGAACGAATGGACTTATGGTATGTACATTACTGTACGGGTAGACATGAAAGAATATATATTATAAGTTCTGTCATTCCAAATATCTGGTATGAATTCAAAAGCCCAACATGTAATACTTTGGAAGTTTTACATGTCCTAAATGTGTCCATATGAAGAGGTACAGTAAATGTAACACGTATTAAGAAAATAAAACATATTCTTTCATATTGAAAACTTGATAAAAATTAAATCGTCAAAGCAGATGCTGTTGCTAAATAGAATTTGTTCTCATTTTCTTTCAACTTACAGTATGGATTTATTACAGCCCACTTAGCTCTTTAAATTTATCACCGTCTCTAACCTTATCTATCAAAGTTGCCAGTCAAGATTTAGAAAGTACTTTGTTTTAGTCACCATAAGTACTCCCAAGGGAGAAACTTTACTTTTAGGTGATATTTTGGACATTCCAATTTCAGATCATTTACCACAATTTGGTGTCAGGAACTTTCAATTCACTTGTGAATTACCTCAGAGGTTAAAAGAGCAACACTGTATGTTATCCTTCATTACCAATTTCCATCAGCTGAGTCGATGAATTTTGTTAAATTGCCAAACCCATCATTAAAATGGCTGATTTTGTGTGAAGTGCTTTTGTGTGTATGGAACAATAAAAACAGAGGCTTCTGTTTTTATTGAGACCTTTCCTATCAAATGATGATTACATGAAATATAGAAACGGTTTCATCGTATAATGGGAAACTTTTCATTTTAAAAACACAACTTGGAGCCATGAAAAAATTCCTTCGTTTAAGGGGGTGGGGTTTAGTCGTCTTGATCATGTCAACTAAGAAAACGTTTAAGAAAACGTATCAAGTTGCGATATTCACGTTGTAAAATAATTTGTGTCAGAACTTTACCTGCAATAACGTCTTTTGCCCTGATTTGGGAATTTATATAAGGACATGATTACAAAAAAGGTGTAAAGAAGGGAACAAAATATTGACCTCTTGCAACTAAAGTGACGACTTAATGGTCAGAGTATGGTAACTTGCAAGTGACATGAAATTCACGTCAATTCAGCTATATCGTGAGTTCGGGTAATTGCAATTCCTACCAGTGGTTAAAACTTCAATGTGGATTTACAAATCTTTTCTTTTAGAGATAGATGCGTTTGAATATGTTAAAAATTTTGCAACAGCTAAGGGGCTAAGTGGTTGAAGTACGCGACCTCTACAACACACCTTACGTATTGAAGCTAACAAGTATAACTCTAACGTCTTTCCTGTAGTGACTGTGCACGATGGTCGTTGAACTTTTCAGTTAGCGGGACTTTTGATAAAGCCTAGTGTAGATGTCTTTTCTTTTACTTCATTCAACACATAGAATTATTACTCAAATACATAAAGTTTAGAGAACAGTATTTGTAGATTGCTGTCCTTTGAGTTCATTGTTCACAGAAAAGGCCACCTTTACTGTGTGCTACTATTGTTCGCCAGCGTCCATTCATTCAGCCACTCTTTAACAATCAGTTCACCATGAAACGAGTACAATAGTCACATATTGTTAGTGCCTTGTAACTCCCCCCCCCCCCCCTTCTTGAAAAGAGTTCAATTGAACGGTCAATTAAAAACCCTCTCAAAGAAAAACAACTTATGAATATTCATTACAAACTGCTTCTCCTCTCAAAACAAATGTCTCATTTTAAAGATAGATGAATTTGGTCTCAATAAAAACAGAAGCCTCGGAGACTTACGTCTCCGAGGCTTCTGTTTTTATTGAGACCTTTCCTATCAAATGATGATTACATGAAATATAGAAACGGTTTCATCGTATAATGGGAAACTTTTCATTTTAAAAACACAACTTGGAGCCATGAAAAAATTCCTTCGTTTAAGGGGGTGGGGTTTAGTCGTCTTGATCATGTCAACTGAGAAAACGTTTAAGAAAACGTATCAAGTTGCGATATTCACGTTGTAAAATAATTTGTGTCAGAACTTTACCTGCAATAACGTCTTTTGCCCTGATTTGGGAATTTATATAAGGACATGATTACAAAAAAGGTGTAAAGAAGGGAACAAAATATTGACCTCTTGCAACTAAAGTGACGACTTAATGGTCAGAGTATGGTAACTTGCAAGTGACATGAAATTCACGTCAATTCAGCTATATCGTGAGTTCTGCTGATGGCAATTCCTACCAGTGGTTGAAACTTCAATGTGGATTTAGAAATCACTTTTTAGAGATAGATGCGTTTGAATATATTAAAAATTTTGCTAAAGTTAAGGGACTGGGTGGCTGAAGTACGCGACCTGTACAAGTACAAAGCTAACCTGTACAAGTGGAAAGCTAAGGAGTATAACTCTAACGTCAAAAAAATCTTAATTTACACTTACTGAAAGAGGTAAAAACTCTTCAAAACTTTTTGTTTTGTAATGTTAGCTACCCAGTGACAATTTCCTCTTTTGTCTAGTCTAGATAGCTAATAGTGGAACTTTGACCTTTCTCCGGACCTTATATCCTCCCCTCGGGCATCCACCTATTAAGTTTATCCGACTAACCTTCTGTAGGAGGAGATGGTATATCCAGATACATACCATGCACTCACATAAGCACACGCACACACACATCTGGATACCCCTTCCATTCACCTCACCACAATCGGTAATTCTGATCCACGTGACTTTGTGCATCCTGAGGGAACCTACTAACGTCTCTTTGTTTTAGCTGAATATTGAGGCCACCGTAAGGTGGTCAACTATTTACGTGTCAATTCACTACTAGTAGTTCAATGGAGTAAAGGATCTCCTCCCTATTATACTACGTAAAGGGATGAGCTAACCGCCTTGAAAATAAAATAAAATCCGATCGCATCGAGTTATATCCGCACCCAAAATAATTGCTCATGAACTACTAACGACGACAAATCTCATAACGTTTTCGAGGAAGTTGAAAGCCCTCATAAACCCTATCCATAACCGAAACAGTGACAAGTTACAGATAAATGCATCGAAGATGAAACCTTTTGGTTTCCATTTTTGAGGTTTAAATGAAAGAATTTTACTATATTTAAAAGAATTGGAAGCTGACATCTTTAAATTTAAGAACTCCTCCTTCCCTTGACATAATACTTTGTATCAAATTCCTGACATTTACCCCCCCCCCCCCCCTTCTCATATTCTTATTTTTTAAAGAACTTTATAGGTAGGTTATTTTCAAAACACCCTTCAGGAATCCTACCAAAATGGTATTAATTCATATGAGTTGGTCACTAAAGATCGTACTAAACACAACTTCCAACAGTCTGCCCCACCTCTAGTAAAAATCGCATAACGACCCACTTGGAACAAAACATCTACTTTTTTCGCCAAGGTAAATCCAACATAAATCAGACATTTTAGCTCTCCTGAATTCACATTGGGCTTATCAAATGTTTTTCTGGTTTGTTCCTACTGGTTTGTTCCTACATGTCGAAAAAAAAGCTTCTAATAAAGCGTTGCACACCGGTATCATATACAAAATGCCCAGATTCAACCCACGATTTAACTAGACTATTTCTTTCTTTCTCCCCAAATGGGAAGTCTAAATTCACTGCAAATCTTATCCGAGTGACACCATTAACGCAGACACCCCTTTGCTTAACCTGAATATTCTCCAGGCTACAAACTGCAAATTCAGTCAGTATGCCGACAATAATTGTATACAACGCACAAAAAAAAAAAAAAAAAAACACTGACCAAAATTTACAATTTCTTACCTTGAAGATACTCTTTTTTATATACTCTTTGTCTTCTAAAGGTTTTAAAATAGCACCGTGCATTTGTCTGTAAAATATCATCTATAATGCTTTCATTAAAGCCTCTCCCAGTGCAGCTTTCCTTGGTGTCACTTTCTGAAACAAGCGTTAACTTTAAACGTCAAAGCAATAAATCTGCCATTCCGTTGCTGGACTGGCACAACTGCACTATCGCCATTGCCTCTGTTCCGCCCGATATCCTCGTCAAGATTGCCAAAAAGAAAAATCCGTCCAGTCCTTTACTGTAGAATTTCTCTTACCACTATAGCTGACTTCAATGAGTAAGTTCTAAATAGAATTCGTGGAAGTTGCAACCCATATCTGCTCGCTCGTAAAATCCCTGGTTACATTGGTAGGTCTTACATCCACAATCCTGACAACGCGGTATACGATTTTTTCATTTCTTCAGAGACTATAAGATTTGAAACTTTACAAGGACAACAACTCGGTTGTTGGTAGTTGATCTGAACCCCAGTTACGAAAAGACCAAGCCGCTACAATGCATTTCCCAAAACATCCTAATTATGCAGAAACTCCACTTGCTTTAATCCGCATTCCTTTCTGGCTCACTTCCATTAACTTGCAAGTAAATTGTTACAGCTTTTTTTAAGAATGCAGTGTGATTGCAGACATCCTCATTGTTGTCAATGGATAGCTTTGCCTTAAAAAGAAAAAAAAAGGAAAAAAATGTCACAGTAGCTCATCCACACTCCCTTACAGGACCTTTCGTGAAGGTGATCAGAGGTGAACTTCATCATTATACACATTATACATATGTATCTACCTATATGTCCCCTGTTTCTAAAGTTCATCTGATATGCATCTAGAAAAGAGCTCCCTTTATTCAAAATTTGCAGAGTAAAACTCGGAACAAAAATCCTTTGAAATTGTGCTAATATCTGCTACCGTTTTTGACATAGGCTGTCCTCTTTCAAAAAGTGATAAAAAATATGATGATAACGTTGGGTAGTTCTCAGCATCTGTATTCTTTAAAGTGAACATTTTCATATGTAACAAAGATTTCATACTTTGCAAGTGATATCACTATCATGTAAAAACGAAAACACATGCTACCATGACAAAACGAAAACGACACATAAAGAATATCTTTTGAAATAAGACATGATGAGACATATGTTGCGAGTCCCTCTCTTGTCATATACTTGCATACTTAGCGAATGCTCATTAACGAAGCAGTTTATGCTCATTTACGAAGACAGGAATTCTGTGTCTGTAAAATCGTCCAATATTCTATAGATTTTACATTTTGACATTTGTGGCTATACAGAAAAAACATTGTGTCCTTTTCTCTAAGGAGAACCGAGCACTTACAGCAACTAGTTCAGTCGGTTCAAATAGATTAACAGCTCAAATTTAACACCAGCTAAATCCCAGGCTGTCCGATATTGAAATCAATGCCACTGTTACTTTGACCATTCACAGTTAAAAAGGAAACTCAGGAGAAAATTGTACTGCCTGACATAGGTTCTTGCCTTTATTTCTTCTTTTTATCAAGCCATACCATAAATTACTGTAATATAAAGAACTGTAATATAAAGAACAAACAGAAACTCAACGGTCAATGTAGGAAAGCTTTCTGGCTGGTTAAATGTGATTCTAGCATAGCGCCACCGCAGCAATAGATAGGAAACGGCGTCTACACTTCATTATAGGTCGATGGTCATTACTACACATGTGCAGTGCTATGATTCCGGTTCTTCAACTCACTGTGATAGCTACGGTACGTTAATTACAATGTGACAATTTCACTGTAATAACGTCAACGCTACAACTGATATACGACACAAATGAACCTAAGCTACAATATGAAACCACAAACTAATGATATTCAGTCAAAATGGTAATGTAGGCCTACGCATTTTAGTACGCCACAAACTGAACATCGAAAACTCCGTGACAATTACCAGAAACAACTTTATAAAGGTAGGTTAGTAACGTTAGGTCAGTGATAAAGTCAATGCATGGCGCTTTTGAGAAACCACACAGTGATCACAGGATCGCTACAGCCACCAGAAACTCATTAATTAGCACATCTCATAAGAATGGCTTGAGGAATTTCTCATTTCCCAAAAGTCTCACGAGAATGTCACAAAAACTTATTGGCGAGAATCTTGTGAGGATTTCTCATAAGGGTAATATTTCACTAGACCCGTTCAAAAGATCTTGCTAGATTTGTTTGGAGAAGCAGATAAAAAATCTATAAAGTGCACGACACTAATTAAACCGAGCGCCACAATCAGATGGCGCGTGGCGTGCGTAAATGCTTTTTGTTAAAATACAGTTCAGAACGCTGGAAAACGCAACTCCCACGCATTGAGTTTCGAGATGTTTTTTGTTACAATTTCAATTTTCGGTGAAATGATTTTTTCAGGATATATTTTTCTCATGTAACTTTTATCAATAAACATATATATATATACATATATATTATATATATGTATTTATAATTTGCAAACACATCAGCATTTGCGAACATATTAACATCCCTAATGTTGATTTTACCATTAGTCCTCCTAGATGAACAACTTAAGTGAAGTGACATAAAAATGACGAACATGCGTTACCATGTTTGCATAGACCTTACCTTTTCTTTTTTGCGGGGGGGGGGGGGGGAGGGGGTAAAGCACTTGAGGACTCGTAGACATCAGATTCATACGTCCAGGCTTAGTGCATGCAGCATAAAAAACGCAAGAAGCGACATTTCCGATCATCGTGTGAAAGTGTGTGTGTGTATTGTAGCTGGTGGTGGGGGTTGAAAAGTCTAACTTTCATCGCTTCTTGTCAAAAATGGTGGCGCTACTCTTAAATGGTCCTTGACTTCCTTTGTATAGAGACTTACTAGTCTTATCCGCACAGTTTTTTTTTTTTTTTTTTTTTTGGCTCCTTTATTGTTCTTTCGTTTGCAGATTAATAAATCCAAAACAGTGAATATGGAAAATTAATATAATTCATTTGATATCATAATTTCACAAAACGTAGCTCGTAACCAAAATAAACAATCATTTTACATTCTTCAATGTGAACTGAACGTAAAGGATGGTTAATGAATAGAATGAACATATGCACATGAACATAGAAAATGAAGAACCTTTCCATAAACTTTCGAAAATGGGAGCAGAAAATATCGAGAACAATTCCGTCACATAAAAAAAATCCTTCAACGAAAAGCATCAGTTAAATAAAGTTGGAAATACACTGAATGCTTCTTCGCAATCGTTAACCGAAAGATCTCTTCTAGAACTGTTCTCTAAATATGCTTGTCCACTCCGAAATAAAACGTGGATGTATGTAAGAATTCATCAGGGAGTGGTATTCTTTGATTAATATTTTCACGAAAGTATGATATCTGATGTAAAAAAAAATCAGACAATTATAAGGATATTTTAATAAAATTTTGTAAACCAAGAAAAAAGTTTCGTTTAGTTAAGAAAAATTGTCTGCCTAACATTTTCTCTTAGATATCCAGAATAAACTCAGAAGTAACCGCGTAATCCCAACATAAATGATCATCAATTTCTTCGTGATTCCCATAAAACGTACAAGAAGGATTATCTTTTAATGTCATGCAGACATGGAATTAGTACGTAAGACCCTAGGTAAAATCTAAACTGAAAGTATTAAACTATACTTTCACGTACAGAGGTACATGGAATTCTAACAAAGTCATGAACCTATCCTAAATTCCGAAATTCAATGAGTCTTCAACCAAAGGGCCTGATATGGACCAAACAAGTTTATAGAAACTGACTGAAAGACCGTCACAATCAGGAAATAAATCATTTACCAAGAACAGGACAGCCTGAAGACATTCTTTAGGTGTAAGTTAACAAACACAAGAAACAATATTGACATGTGGACCTTGTTCAGGTAATCCTTTTTTTTTTCATCCTATTTTATTCAGTATGAGTATTGTACATGGTGCAGTGAAGAAAATCGAAATTATTTACAAAATATCTGCATATCAGTTATTCAGAAATGATGAATTCTCATAAATATGAGAGGCGCCTTCCCCAAATTTTCCCACTAGATTAAATTATAATCTTTCAGTCTTTTAACATAGTATACTCTATTTTTAAAGGACATAAGGTGTTAAATTTCATACAATTTCCATCGCAAAATTTTAAACTTGTATGGCAAATTGAAATGTGTGTAAAATTCATTTACGTTGGGCAGCTGAAAATTCAGTTTCTTGTCAAACAAGTAATATTTTAAATGAAAGATGAGGAAATTATAAGGGTGTCTTAAATAGAAGTTGTATCCCAAAAATAAGCCGACTTTAGAGAATACAAACTTTCTGCCTAATATGCTTGGCTCTGCGTCCAAAATAAAATTTGATGTAATGCTGCAATCCCAAAACAGATGTCCTGTAGATTCAACCTGCTCATTACAAAAGGTATAGAGTGGGTTGGCAACAATTTTCATGCGGCAAAGACAAGAATTTGTGCCGAGGATACTCTGAATAAAGCGGAATTGAAAATAACGAATCTTACTTTCTTTGCAAGAGGTGAAAAGAATTCTACAAATGGTTTGCCATTGAGAGTGGCTAAACTGAAAAAAATTCGTCCCACTTCGAAAATGCAACAGGGGGAGTAGTGATAGTCTTAATTAAATGCTTGTAGATTTTACGAGATAAATATGGAGTATCTTGAAGATTGTCTTCTATACCGTCATTTACATTTTCAATGTCACGAAAATTCCAATTTTTTATACCCATTCTATAGGAATAGCAGATAAAATACCGTAGAAGATAGTAGAAAGGAAAACATCTAGTGAATGCAGCTGCTTAAAGGATTCAAAACTCAAAGGTCTTTGGTTATAATCATAAAAGTCTTTTCCCCGTGAAACACCTTTTGCATACATATAATCGAAAAATACAATTTCATTATTAATTCTTATCAGTGAATGATTCCAAACAATTTCGTTTTCGAAATTTTCTACTGTATAACGAAAACGATACTTTGACCCAGCCTCACACACATCGCTTATAAAATTATTACCAATGGTTAAATTTTCGCCTGGTAGTTACAGGAAAAAATATTTTTGCAAATGAAAGTCAAAGAACAGTTTCCAGGTAGAAGTGGTAATCAAAGTAGATCTTTTTATTTAAATTGTCTGGTTTTCCAGAACAAGCTTCCAAATATTTTATGAGGGTAACAGGAGGGTTGGGTAAAACTTGAAATAGGAAAACTTGCTCAGGTAATCCGCCACAGAATGGTTCAGGTCACAAGCCTGTGATGTGTACAGTTTCAACGTCCAGTTTAAATTTTAACCGGACTCATAAATGACTGATTGCATTTAATCAGAGACGTTTAAAAGTTAATCCAGGAATATCAATTCTGCAAAATATGGAATCTGGTTTATCTATTTTAAGATGCAAAGTTAATTGTCTTCATGTTTGGAGAAAATATGCACAATGGTGCTCACTTCTATTAAGGAAGTGTTATACCTCAAAACAAGTTCTTGAAGGTACTTTGAGTCGTTCAAGGTCTTTCCTTTCTGATTAAATTCTACGATAGTTACTATAGAGATCAATCAACCTAAAATAATTAATATATATATATATATGTGTGTGTATATATATTACAGACCTATTCCTTGTTTATATAAATTACAGACCTATTCCTTGTTTACGCTGAGACGCACAATTGTCTTCACATTTGAAGCTAACAGTTTCTGCACACTTGGGTATAGGGAACAGAGCTTGGTATGTGAGATTTGTTAGTATAAATGTCTTACAGTTATTGCCTCCAGTTTTTATTCACAACCAACGAGTTGGAGTCATTAATGACTTATTACATTTAACCAGAATCGTTTAAAAAATAATCCAGGAATATCAAGTCTACATAATATGGAATTTGGTTTATTTATTTTAAGACGCACAGTTACTTGTCTTCGCATTTGAAGCCAATATACACAATGGTGCTCACTACTATTAAGGACGTGTTATACCTCAAAAATAAGTTCTTGAAGGTACCTTGAGCCATTTAAAGGCTGCAATGCATCACCCCAGACAGTTACAATTCTCCCAACCACCTACCTCTAGTCCCTCCCTCAGCTTGTCTTACATTCCTCCACATGTGTAATCAAAACAATGGATCCCTGTGTACGCTGTGTAATACGAGCTACTCTGCATCTTTCGAATTTGCTGGCAATCTAAGAGTACTGTAACTTAGAACCAGTTGAGAATTTTCCTTTCAGGGAGGTAAAAATATAGCTTAGGGTGATGCAATACAGCCTTTAAAGTCTTTATTTACTGATTAAATTCTACGGTAGTTACCACAGATATTAACTAACCTAAAATATTTAAAAAACTATAGATATATTTTTTTATTACAGGCCTAGTCCTTGTTTACGCTGAGACGCACAATTGAGATCAATCGACGTAACATATTTGAAAAAAAAATATGTATATGTATTATAGGCCTATTCCTTCTTTACGCTGAGACGCACAACTGTCTTCACATTTGAAGCTAACAGTTTCTGCACACTTGGGTATAGAGAACAGAGCTTGGTATGTGGGATTTGTCTCACAGTGATTGCCTCCAGTTTTTACTTACAACCAACGAGTTGGAGCCATTACTGAATAATTACATTTAGTCAGAGTCGTTTGAAAATTCATCCAGGAATATCAAGTCTACGTAACATGGAATTTGGTTTATACATTTTAAGACGCACAGTTAATTGTGTTCATTCTGTATTTGAAGCCAACATACACAATGGTGCTACCTATTCAAAGCCGACACCGTAAGTTACACAGCCAAATTTTTCTTCAGCACAGTGCTAGCACGCCTGGATGTCATCATAGTAGGGCCTAATTATTTCTGGAACTGTTACACTATTACGTAGGTCTCCGCTCACAGTACACTGTTGCAATGTTACGTTACTCCACGTAGCCTAGGCCTTGTTGGGATTTGATGTGCTGAGCGTAGCGTAGCCCAGGGGCTGCTTTGCTCACCTGGTACTGGTGGTAAGCTGGTGATGATTTAATTCAGAATGGCAGCTGTCTTCCGTTTGAGAAAGATTTCTTGGTGCCGAATTAATATAGATCGGTCAGTGTTTGCATGGATGGTTCTTCTGTCAATTGGCATTCATGTTGTTACCGGTGACCGAGATGCAATTGTTCAAGTACTTTCATCTGGTGACGGTGTGTTGGGACATTATTCCAGCCTTGGTTCAGGGGACACTGTAGTAACTGGAATTCTTCATGAGGTAGGCCTACGTCAGTGTGTTATATTACCTAGTACTAGTACTGTATACACCTTTGAGACCAACCCCATTGCCCTTGTACCTTTGTAGCCTAGCCTGTCCCATGCCCAAACAACAAATTGTTGAGGCTCCTAACTTTAGTCCTACTGTACTGTTACTTGTTACTGTTATCAGGGAACTTCAGGCGAGGAATATGGCTTCAGACTTAAGTTATTTAGCCATTCCAAATATTTTTATTCAATTCATAATCATATTCTGAATATATTCTTGATGTTGTTAAATGAACATGGGCTACCTGATATGTTTGAACTTCCTGCCCAGCAGAGTTTCTAATACTGTGTATACTGTCATACGCAGGGTGCGGCCATTGTTATGCAATTGACCATGATCTCTGAGAGTAGAGAGTGAGGCTTGTAACTTATTGATGACCAGCTGTCTCATCACTAACATTGTTAGTCACCTTGTAGCTTAATTTGTATAATGATACACAGGCAGGGAGCATCACATCAATGTATACACTGTACACTATACATAGGCATTTCAGTTCGCCCACCTTACTCACAAAATACCAGACCCTCTGTCATATGACTCCAGATGATGTTATGTCCCACTTAGAAATATGGCAACTCTCTCTGCTTGTTAATATGATATCATGTTTTTTATTATGAGCATAGCAAAGAAATGCATTGTATATATACATGCTGACTTTTGTCACACGTACAAGGCATGCATTTTGGATCTGGATAGCAATTTCAGGCCTGGGTTCTGACATCGTCGGTGGTTACCTTGATACCAAAGCTACCAGGTGCAAATACGTCTTTCCACCATAACCCATTAACAGTTGCAGTCCGGTGGATCATAGGACTATGGGATGTTGTTTTAATTGGGTCACTTTCAGTGACTTTCACACTTGGTTTTTGATGATCTCAAGTTGTTGATTGTCAGATCCAGATCTGATCAATTGCTCATAATCCAGAGTGAAGCAGTGTGTGATCTTACCACGGACATGTAGGAAGTACTTTAACTACACCACTATCAGTTGTCTTGATGTCTAGCTTTTGCTTGCAGTGCTTATCCCAACAGTATGCTGCACTCAGATGTCTCTGTGGTATAGCTTACTGTACTGTTGCTATTCAGCTGAAAACATTTACTGTAGCTGCCAAGCAGTCTGCATTTACAGTACTAACATCCTGATACTGTACAGGGGACATCCCCCCTTGAATTTAGTAGTTATATTGAATGTCACAAATATTGTTACCATACATATGTTCTTGTACTTCCCTTCAATAATCACAAATCATTCCATCATGAACTGACTACAGTGGAGGAAATTATTATCTCTCAGAATTTCTGAAATAGCTTCCATTTGGAAAAGCAGAATTAAGTGACTGCAATGTACATTATGTGAAATGTGTTGTCAAATTATTTACGTCAGCTGGTATAGCACTTGTCATACTGCACTTGTACACATGGCACATTTTAGCATTTTGTTGATTGATCATTTTTGTAGCTTGTTGTGAAAGCTGGCATTGTCAAGTCACTCTTGTAGTGACCATGGTTGTTTTGGTATTTTGTAGTTGTACAACTGTAACAAGCATAGTCAATCCTTTGCTGTACCTTTGAAATTGCAGCAATAACTGCACATCCTGCTTTAATTCGGAAATCAGAGCTTTGTCTGCATTTGGAATCAGCAGTGCATTTTTGCCCCATTGTCGAGGAAATGCAGATGATCAGTGGATAAAAACAGTGTTTTTGATGTACATTTTAACCTGATGGTTTTAAAGGGCCAAGTTTTGATTTACCCTCTTGTTATAACTACATGTTGCTTTATTTTACAGGTCACAGGTAACTGTACCAAGAAGTTTGTTCACCCAGTCGTCCCCGATGAAGAACCCATAGGAATTCTGTTTTTACCAGAAGTGGATGAATCTAAGAATCACAAAGAGCCATCCCAGTCAACAACATGTACAATACTAGACCAGGTTAGAAGGTAGTTAATGTATGGTCCAAAATATACAGTAATTCAAGGGATCATCTGTCAATCAATGTTGACAATTTGACATGAATAATCTGTCCCAGGCCAAATGTGAAAGGTGAATCCTGATCGAATGCTTATTTTGGAATATATTTCAGAGTTTTGAAGTGATATTTTTTATATGGCAATTTGCAGGGAAGGTTTTAGCTACAGCATTTTTTTTTTCCCCTGGGGAGAAAGAGCTAATTCACGTTTTACCACCTAAGTGGAGTGCCACCGTCCATTTGTCCATAGCTTATCACACAGTGTTGCCAAAAAGTCTCCCACATCGCAGGAAATATGGCTCTTCTTGGGCCTTTTTAAAAGTCATCCAGACATTTTTTATTTTGAGATCTTTTGTTTCATGTGCATACTCTTCCATAATGTATTAAGGTGAATGATAGTTTATAATCATTTACCCAAATAAGAGGGGCTAACCAAATTTTTTTGGTGGCTGAAACCCCATAGCCCCCCCTTCTCCTCATAGAACCAACCCTGAACACTTGTGTAAAAGGGTATATGGTCTGAAGCTGAAAGAAGCAGCTGTTACCCACCAATTAAAAACTCCAGAAATACCTGTTTTGACTGTGATCTGTATGGATTTTTAAGATAGATTCTTACTGTAGCTTCTGGAAGTATTGTAATTAATAGGAGGGAGAATTGGAAGAGATGCTGGTTGTTTATGGTGATCATTGTTTTCACTGTTACTCAAAAGTCAGTCACTGATGGAGAAAAAGGGGAAAAAAGTGTTTGGAGCTGATTGAACCCTTTCTTGAAACTGAGGCCACCTGCACTCTAAAGTGTGATGTCACCCAGGGAATTACCCAGAATGTGGAATACTCATGTCTTTGTTGTGAAGTGCAACATTTGCAAGTTACAGGAATTAGATCCACTTCTGATTTTTCCTTTTACTGCCGGGGTGACAGAGAAGATGGAGAAGAGAAAATAGCAAACGAGATTACCGTAGAAGTATTCGTTCCCCATCAATCTTGAAGTTTTGCATGTCATTCTTTGCATCTGATGACGAAGATGCCGCACATTACAATTCTCTCCATCTGAAGTTCTTCTGTGTCTTTCTGTTTTCCAGGTGAAGCAAGTCATGTTGTTGGGATGCTCTGCTCTGGTTGTCCTGGCCTTGAATCCTTCAATTCTGAAAGATGTAAATAAAATCCAGTTCAAATTAATTTCTGCTCAATTTTCGCTAAGATTTCTTGTGACAGTAGACTACCCCATAGAACTGTATATTAGTATGTACACTTTGTCTGTATGTTAGAGGTGTACTTTTCTTTTGTCTCTCTGTCACCACAATTTAATGATGTATCAATAAATTACAGATACCCCAGAGAGATAAAGTAGTTTTGCATGAAACATTTTCATGTCAGAATTTGGGTTGTAGAAGTTTGCAAGATAGGATCTTAACATCTCTAACTCACAGCATGACAAGTACAGTAGATAAATTTTGTGGAAAGGAGAACAGTCTCAGATTGAATTCAAACGAGGAGTGAAAAAGAGAGCTTTGCAAAGAAATTTTCCCCCAAATTGAGTCAATAACCCTTTTCCTTATGTTCTGATTGCAAACACACAGATAGCTGAAACTATTTTTTTTTTATCTCACGTTTCTGATGATGATCGCACGCACGGATAAACTGGAAAGCGGCTTTTTATTTAATGTCTGTTTTGGGAGTGCAACTGTTGGCAACTGTAAAGCAGTGTCAGCAGCATGTGTGTCTGTATACAGTACCTGCTGCAGTTGTTCACACAACAACAACAACAACAAAAATGCAATGAAAGATTCATGAAAGTTTGCATATCTTGACAGCTGGATGGCTCTCAAATATTTTCCAAGCCCATCGTCAAGGTTACCACAAGGGAAAACGTTGAATTTGTGAAGAAGGTAATGAAGAGGTATGGTTTCATTTTTTTTGGTTCTCATATTCTCATTTCATATATGTCAAACAAGGTCAAAATCTGTTCTGTTATTTTAGCTTACTGATGTTTTCTCCATTGAAAGCAGAGGAACAATCTGCAAAAATGAAACTTTGTTGTGAATTCTGTTTCTTCTCTAGCTGTAATGATTTCCCCATGTATGTAGCAATATCCTGTTATATCATTATTTTTTACGTAAATTGTATCGAATCCCTCATTTAGTACGCAAACCCGTGATTTAATGTAGACGAGCTGTCTCTGATGAGAATCATTGACAGGTTAAAAATGTCACACGTGAGTTGTCAAGGTCAAATCTGTTTTGTTTCTTGTGAAGCAACTACCTCTATGAATGAGTTAAAGTCCCACATTTTTCATTATTCCTCCCATAAATAGTCCTCACTCCAAGAAAGCCATCGTTAAGCCGGTCCGTCGGGCGATGGATGAAAAGCCTGCTGTTGTGGTAAGTATTGTCGTCATTGCCACGATCATCCTTTTCACCATCCACTTGACAGATTGTGGTTAAAGGGGCAGTCAGTGTTTGTGGACTAAAAGTTACCCTTTTTCAACCAAACTGGGATGCTCCCTGCTCCCATTCGGTTCCCTTGTTAAACACAAATTACATCCTCCTCGAAACTTTCGGACCGAAATTCGTGTAATTTTTCCAAGAAAGTGGACCATCCATCGGTGTGGATCGTTCGTTAATGTGGGCTATTTTTATAGATAACCAGCTACTATGTACTGGGGCGACTCTTATACATAATTCAACTGCTTTTTATTGGAATACAACTAACCAGGACACTCTGTAAGAGCATTGCACAATATCAAACGGAGCTAAAGAATTCACCAACTGAAGTTACAGTGAAACTACACATAACTTCACTGTAGTGTGTACTGCACTGTAGTCTGTAGTGTTGTTGTTTGCTGGGTGGTATACACAAAGTGTGTTGTGTCTGTTGTCGAAATGTAAATTTCTTTAAAACTTGAATAATAAACACGGTGAATATTGTTCATTTGTGTGTAATTTGAAGGCTAGTCCACCCTAAGTATTCAAGGCGTTTTTGGGCAGTGGCTCGCTGACACCCACAGCCTTGGCTTCGGCTAGTTTTTTAACACTAGACCTAATGATACTCATTAGGTGACTTACATATAGGCTGGGCATTATTTACTACATGGAATAGGAAGGATACCCAAAGGACATTAGGGCCTAGTCTGGACAAATTTCAAAATGCACCCTAACAAGCTATCATAGGCAAACCTTTATTAGCAGGCTGACCATCAAGACACAGAGAATGGAGATTAACAGTAACACACCAAATTTGTATCTTTGTTGAATCACGCAATCCACTACCTGTTCTAACTTACTACTTACCAATGCTATGGCCAATGTTTTAGGCCTACACTATTCCTGTCTTTAAAGTGAAACATTGCAAACTCAAGTGAATTGTAGCATAGACAACAACTGTCGATAGTTTGACAATGTTCAATCATGTTACTGTGCAGGATACTATGTGTCACTTTTGTGCCTTGTTTACAGTTTGAGCTTGGTTTGATGTGGTAAGGTGAAAGGGCATTTTGTAAGTAATGAATATTTATAAGATGTTTTTGTCCCTAGGTTCTAGCATGTAGAAATGATTCGTTACAAATTGCCCTGTTCATTTTCATATTTTTCATTGCTTGGGAGGATATTGGTAATTTTTGTCGCAAATTTGTACTTTTTAGTAATTTTTTGAGGTCTAGTAGTCTTACTGTGAGGTAAGGTGGCCGAAAATTCTCCGAGTACAAACACTGATTGCCTCTTTAATGTACCCCAGTTTCCTTCTGACAAATGATTACTAAATAGTTTTCTGACAGTTTAGCAGTTGCAATGTTGGGAAGGGTTGATGAGGAGGAGGGAGCTGTGTCTCTGGACACTTCGTTGTTTACTCAAAGAGAGAAATCTAACCTCATAACGATATTGGCTGTTTCTAGCAAGGGTGGTCAGCATTTAAATTGACTGTGTTTTGTGTTTGGGTTATTTTGAAGATAAGTGTCACTTAATGCTAAATTATTTGAAAATTTTTTGTGGAAGATTGATAAGTGTCCTTTTCTTTCATTCACCTCTTTAATGCCTCCATGGATAGTTGATTTGGGTGCTTTATACATTCCTGGTAGATCACTTCAGAATTCAGTCCTAGATTTTATTTCTTTACTTTGTGAATTGATTTTAAGCAGATTACTGACTGGGAAACATTTTGAAACGTACATTTCATATCTTCTTTTTTCTGAACATTTCAGGTATTTCTTATTTCGTGGCAGTCAAATTACACAAGATGCATGGTGAAATATTTGCAAAGTTTTGGTGTTCTTTTCTTGCAACTTTTTCTTCAGAGCATTCCTCGACTCACGCTTTGGTCGACATGCGGCAAGTCGATCGGAGGCACTCATAGAGAGTGGGAAGGGACGGTCTGTCTAGGGGGAAACCAGTTTACATCACCAGTGAGTTTACAGTAAAGTCATAGATACTGTACAGTACATCTCTCCAGTGCTCCAAGGAGAGATGGGAGACATTGGGGGAGTTCCATGAGAAAAAAATTTCATTATTTTGTAGCACCATGAAAGCTAACAGATTGACTGCGATTCAAGCAACCCAATGTTAGCCACTGTCATCAAGTGCGGGTGGTATGGGGAACAAATACGTAAGACTGTCAGAGTTCTTGTAGCCAGCTGGCTTAATTAATACCCAAGAAAGGCAAGATTATGTGCTTGTCCAGTTGCCCTCTATTCCTCTGCTGTAGGCTGAAGTATTTTTTACTCTATGATAGCAATTTGCCTACTTTAGAAAATGTTTAATATTACATCAGTGAAGTGGTACTGTATCTTAGAGAAATGTACACCGTGATGCTTCTACACTGTAAAGCAGGTGATGATTTAAAGCTTTTCTCCTTCATTTGACCCAGCTGGCCTGTTATGGTATACTGTCTAACATTCCAATCTAACCTCCCCCCCATCCCCCACTTTGGTCATAAGCTCTGATGAGACCTATTCATTTTTATTGTTATTTTGTGTGTGTTTTATACTTTGATGAAGTTGTTTTTGAGTTTAGGTTTTGTGTTGTTTGGGACTCTTGTCAAATCATATTAGAGAAGCTTACTCAGTTGCATTCATTTCTGTAGAGTCCAGGGGGGGTTTTATTCTCACACTGATTGTTCCTCCACTTTTTTAATTCACTCCAGCAAACAGTGCATGACTTTTTTGTAAATGCTCCCAAGATATGTCCACTAGAAGGTCACTCAACACTCTCTGGGCTGAACAAAGAGACATCTAACAAAGGGATTGCCTCAGACATGGAACCTTTACCTTCGAAATATACCACAGAAAAGGCTGGTGAAGCCAAGCTTGCAGAAGTTCAAGACATCGCATTGCATTTAGAAAATGATGCTGCCCTCGTGGATTCCTCACGGTCATGCATTTTTAAAGGTGGTGTTGATAACGACATCCCATGGCACAGCGTTGTCTGTTATGGGGTGGGAGATGAAAGCGACGATGTAAGTCCCTTCAAAGTGCACTGCCATTCACAGTCAATGCTTGTCCATCACGTCTGTTTCTGGCAAAAGCATTTTTATGCAGCTGTGTTTCATATTGGTGCCCCAAAGTTTGCAGGCAAACAGCATTGAACAAGCAACCCTGGACCCACAATTAGGCCAAACTTTCTGTTTTTGATATTACTCACATTCCAGAAAAGCATTATGAAGAAGTTTTCATAGATTCCATGGATTCACACCATGAGAGGTACAGTCCTTAGTCATATTCATTTTCACTGCGGTTTGTTAATGTAAGTCTGTGCCTGCAGTTTGAGCAGTGGTTCAGTTGGTATAACAATGAATCATTTTCTATTGCAATGTCCTCATTGATGTTACAGTACGACTACAATAGAGAAGTGAGAGACACACGTCAGGGACAAAATAGAAACATTAACACCTGTTCAGTGTCATATATTTGTAATGTCCGCCAACAAAATGTGACTTCCTTTGAGCTCCCCTATACATTACATACATTCACATTGTATAACTTTGCCACAGGTGCAGCATCACTGGATGTTGCTGATATATTTTTAATGACTGGTTTCCAAAGAAGATACCACATCAACCCACAACTGGATCATTCACATGAAAATTTTAAAGTTTGTCCTTTGATATTAAAGTTGCCCATTCGTAGACAGGCAAGGCGGTGTCCACGTGACGTGTGTGTGTGTATCAGTGTTTGACTTTGATAGGACCCGGTTATATATTGCTTTATTTCACTAATGTACATTGTGCATGTGAAAAAGACGGTTAAAATGTTATTTTTTCCTCACAGGTTGAGTTTTGTCAAACTCAATTATTGTAGTGTCTTACCAAACAAATTTCATTGTCATGCTTATTTACAAGATACGTAGTATTTTATAACCCTGCAACACAAAACTCATTACGACCTCACCACGATCTCGTCGTCTAAAGCAAGTTACGTTTTCAGGTGCCCACGTACCCGTACACTGAATATGGACCGCTGCTCTCCGACTACAAAATTTTGGACCTGTTGCAAACAATAGTGTGTGTTGCTTGTGGTGAATGTGTATGTGACACCCTATCTTGTGTACAATATGTCCCATCAGTAGCTTTTTTTACCCTCCGTAGAGTGTTTGACATTCGAGGGGGGGGGGGCCTTTTGCTGAGGATAAGTATCAACATCATTTTGCAAGTATCAATATCATTTACACCATCCTGGCACCGAGCAAATTGAGCAGATTTTCCACAAGTATTTTGTTGGTAACTTACAATACTGTTGTGTTGGTGATACTCAGGATGGGGGGGAGGCACATGAGTGTATTTATGGTAGTGTTTGAAGGAAAAACATTTTATGCTTGAAAGTCCTGTTTTGTAACCTTTTGTTGTGTAACATTCTGCTGCAAGAGACAATGTACCTTGGTGAGTTACTTGCTTGCTATCTTGCCCTCAATACATTTATGCAAGTAGCCACAGGGAGGGTCTTCTTTTTGTCTTTAAGTCATTAAGTGTGTGTTAGTGGTTTTGATGAAAACAGAAATTTTTGCACTCATGGTAGCATTTGTGAATGTGCTTGTAATTGCAATTCCTTGCTTGTGCTGATAGTATCCCAAAGTAGTGAAGATAGATACTCTTTATGATTGCTATGTGTGTTAGCCATATTAAGAGGAAGAACCATTTTTTTTTTGTTTTTAGTGGATGTAAAAGGTCATCAGGGGTCACCAGATGTCAAACACAAAATCCTTGTGCACAGAATGTCTGTAATTGGGATTGATTAAATGATGACTACAGTACTTTTCATAATGGATATGCGGTTTGGGTATATTGAGAGGAGAAACCCTATTGTTTTTTATGGAAGTCAAAGGTCATCTGGTGTCACCAGAGGGCAGCCTTGTGCACATAATATTTAAAGCACTAATGGATGGCTACTTTTCTACATTGATAAATTTGTTGGTAATATTGACAGGAAAATCCCTATTGTCTGTGGTTGAGGTCAAACATCATTTGGGGTCATCATCCAGCTTCAATACCCTTGTAGTCAACAGACCTCTTAAAAAAGATAACGGTGATAAAACTCATACTTGGCTTGTTACTTGTGGGTTATGTTGAACAGGTGACCACCATTGCTTTGATGGAGGGCAAAGGTCACTTGAGATCACCACAGGCTAAAGTCTTAAAATAGTGTGACCAAATGTAGGTAGCTGTGATAATTCTCATATTTCACATGTCCATATTGGATAGATTTACCCCATTGTTTTGGTGGAGGTCAAAGGTCATCAGAGGTCAATTCCTGAAAATCTTGTGATGTTTATGTCCTAAGACAGGAAGCTTGGATACTTTCCTATGTTAAGCTCTGAGAACTCTCTTACCACAATAAAATGACCTGTCTTTGCAATACAATAGTGGTGAATAACTTTTAGCCTACAAGTACCATATCTGGTAACCATTCAGCAGCAATGTTGTTTAATGAATTCATCGAAACATAAATGCATTTTATAATCCGTTTGAATGAATGCTATGCCTTTAAAAGTTTTATAATGCTGACTTGCTCCGAGGCGTTCTTCATTACCAGAACTGACCGATGTCCCAAAGGCTAATAAAATTGGAGTAGGAGCTGTTCTATAGATTACCGAAAATTTCCTGTGTAATTATCAACGCCTGAGTCAGTTTTGAATATAGGGTGATGTGAGTCAATCATTTGGTAGACAAGTGCTCCTGTCACCTCATGCCCACCACTTCTCCCCCCCCCCTCAACCTCTCCTCCCCCCTCTCCTCACCATCTCATCATTCACAGCAGCAACTCCAACCACTAAGCATACCCCAGGTTACTTTAATAGTGATGCATCTCCCATAACATTTTGTGGAAGTATTTTAAATGTAGTCATTTCATCATGTTTTTTTCTTTTCTCTGTCATATTTTTTATCCCTATTAAATTTTAAATACCTTCTGTTTGATTTCATTTCTGTAGGTTTCCTTCAGCACTTTATGGCAGTACATATTCTCCCTGATTGTATCTTTGTACATGATACTCACCCTGAAAAAGACTAGAAGACCTCAACGGTTGGAAGATGTGGAGGTATGTAGTACATAGCAAGAAATTGCCGGAACAACAAATTTGCAATACAACCAGCGACAGCCAATATATTACACCAACTGCTTCAGAACTGAAACTATGTTGGAAGCGTCATACAAGGGGGGCATACTCCCTGTGACTATGTGGTATCCATACACTACGTGTCCAGAGTTTGTGAACAGACTCTTTCATTGTACTAGGTATATGTCACTTGATATTCTCAATTGAGGTCATTCCGTAGAAAGAGGTGTTAAACTAGCATGATGTCACAGTCACTACTCACACGCTGAAGTAATGAATCCTAACAACAGGTGGCTGCGTCCTGTACGTACGGCCCACAGATTTGGTCATTTGATATCTAACTGCATCTTTGGGGAAAATAGAAGAAAATGCAACCATTTGATTTTTCTAGATAACCTGATAATATTCAAGGAAAACTGCCTTCCAACATTTTAGCTGTTGGCGAGTTATATTATCCTAAAATTTCTGTTAGATTTGTCTCACATGGTGTCTTGAGAACACCTTTTGCCGTAAGGAGTTTGGGCTTCACTAATTTGTTCATGATGTACCTCTGGGTTACTATTCTCATTCCTATGAGTCACTCGCAATTCAGTTCATAAGTTTCATAGATCAGTAACCCCTTGAGAGTTTTGCCAATTGGAAATGTCAAATATCATCGGGAGTCAGGAGTGGAGGTTCGATTACTGGCAGATGTAACTCATATTGGCTGACAGGACTGTGTTTCTGTCAAAATCATTTTGGTCACTCACAATGTGAATTCACTCTGAAGTTCACATGTGAACTATACTAACAGATGACGCTTCAAACATAAGCATGCATTGGAAGTACATTTCAAAGATGTCTGGATCTTGTCCGTGCATTCCAGTCCTGTGTCTACATTTTGGCATCGCTCATGTCTATTTTGAAAATGTATCATGTAGTTCTAGAAATATCAATATCATGCATAGTTCCCCAGAATGTTCCTCTCTGTGCAATATCCATATTTTGGGTGGGATTTAAAGATGGTTTAACACTCAGTGATTTCAATTGTACCGCGATAGTGTGTGCATGGTTTCATAACATCTCAGTTAAGTGGGCATTTATTACTTGAAAGATGCGCAACATGTCATGAGCCATTTCGCTATGTGGTTCCCTATTGTTTTCTTGCTATGCATTTTACAAGTGTAAATTTCATTGCACATTTTTTGAAAGTTCATTGCTTCTTCCACACCAGCTGTTTTTGATTTACATTCAATCTCTTTTCTCACCCATTTGAAGGACTCTTTGCAGAGACTTGCAAAGTTGTCGGTCTCAAAAATGCCGACTAGGAAGTACAAGAAGAAAGGGCAGGTAGCATCTCAGGAATCCGACAACTGCGCGATTTGTCTCGATGAGTTCACAAAGGGACAGGTACGTCAGTTGGCGGAAGCTGGCTGCGGGTGGTTGGGTGGGGGGTGTAGTGGGTGGTTGGGCGAGTGTAGTGGGTGGGTGGGTGTAGTATCAGGTGTCTTGACTCATTCATCATGCCTCTCACCTGATACCTCTTGCTTTCTCTCAAATTTATTTTGTGTCTATGTTTCTATTTCCATATAATGTATGATTGTGACTTTTTGTGCAAGTGTTCATGCAGTATTGGATCATGCAGACCTGACTTGTGATCTTTTTACTGTACATCGATTGCAGGCAGGTGCCTGAGTTCTCTCTTTGCTTTACGTCAGTTATTCCCGGAAATTTGATAGCATCGACTGTGGCAGCCGGAGATACGCACTCAAGCCTAAAGTCACGTTAAATTCAGTTAATCAGAAACTGATTGCAATTGAAAATAGGATCAAAGTCGATTCACATTCAAGAATATGTCATGTCTTCTACTTTACTGGGAACAGCCAGTTCCTGAGAGTGAGCCACTCTGTCGTTTTACACTCTCAACTCATATCATGTGTGAGATTCATCCAATAAAGAGCTGTCTTCATTCAGAAGTTGCAGAGAGAAACCCTGAGTGACATTTCTGTTGGAATTGTGTTTATATGTCTTTTACCGTTTTTGAGATACGGCTTTTCAAATTTTGATGAAAATGTAAATATGATGATGTGAAGTGTTGCACAGTGTGAGTAATTCTTTTGTAAGGCCTATATATATATTGTATCTTCAGTACTTGCCATTTGGCTTACATACAGGTAAGGGATATCGATGTCTTTAGGGAAGAAAAGTTTCAAAGTAAAATATTCTGGGCATATGACATTCTTAATTGACTTTAAAATAGAGGTATATAGCATACAATAGCAGAGACACATAGTCCCTCTCTTCATATCACTAGTTTGCATACTCAGTGTTTATTCATGGTTGAAGTGTAAAAAAATTCATCAATGTCTGATGGATTTTGATGGAATGTTCAATAATTGAAACATCCAATACTCCAAAATGTCATCGTCATGTCACACCACTCTGGATGAGCTACAGCCAGTTTCCTCCTGATGTCAAGGACTATTGTCAGCAACATAAGTCTTTTTCCATTTAACACCCTCAAAGCAAAAGTCAGCTTAAACTTCAGTATATCAGGAAACTTATTGAATTTGCGATTGTTAAAAGGTTCCTATTTCAGCATGTATTGAGATATTTTGCTCTGGTGGCACAGCATACCAAGATTCAGAGTTCCATGTCCATCAATGTCCAAATGTTTCATCATGTATGGAGAGAAACTCACACCATATGGAGCTTATTAGAAGTTAATTTCAAGTTTAGGGTGGAGAGATACTTAAACCGGGGGGGTCATTCAATTGATATTATTTATTTTTTGATGAGTTTGAAGGAAACCCACTGCATGCCAATACTTCTAATTACCATCATTTGTCATGTGTCCATTCCTTCAATTTCTGAAAATGTGAAGAATTGTACTTTTTTTTTTTTTTTAAGGACAGGCCTTGCCTATGGTTAATACCATAAGGCAAAATGAGTCTGGTCACGAATTTGCAATTAGCGATGTTGATCATTAATTATCCCGATCTTGCTTGAGTTGTGTGCCAGGTGTTCGGAATCCCTTGGTTTGACCATATGTCATCAACATATAAGTGATACTCAACAGGTGTGACAAAATATCATGAAGTTTGTGAACCGACCCACTTTAACTAGCCTTAAGGCTGAGAGTGTATCTAAAGACAACATCACTTTAGCTTAACTTGTCATGATAGAAAGATTAAAGTCTTACTTTTGCTACTTAGTACGTTCCTTTCAGATGCCATTTTGGAGGAACTAGTTCTAAATGTCCTTTTTTATCAGTCATCATCACGAACTTTAATTAATTTTACATACATCTTAAATTCTAGTCATATTTGAAGATTCTTCTTTGAATGACACCTGTTCTGACATTTGTCCAGGTCCAGTCGATCTGCCGATATGTCTTTGTTGAAACTTTCTCATGTGCTCTCCTCCCCTAAGGTTATACGAACGCTTCCCTGCCGCCACAATTTCCACTGCAAGTGTGTTGACGACTGGCTGATCAAACGTAGGACGTGTCCTCTATGTAAGATGGATATCGTTGGTAAGTTCCTCTTCCAGGTAGTACTCTGTCCTCTCCCTGAACAGGGACTTGCTTTTGTGTAGAAATCATGCATGTGATGATTCAATTACAACGTGATCGGTTCAGATGGACCGGGAGGACGTTGATGTACACATTGACACATGATGTAACGATCAATTTAAGCAAGACTTGACCTTTGAACTGATTGAAAAAAGAAATTAAGCCTACAGAAACTTTATCTGCAAACGTACCATCATGATGCAGTTTCTATCACTTTTAAATCGCTGATAAAAATTACTGAGCTCATTTTGGTCAACATATGAGCAAAACTGTGGAAGAAAGTTGTATACATGTTGGTTGTGAAGTATACCTCCAAGGCCACAGAGACAAGAAGTACTTTTGGCATTTTAAGTCTATTTGGCTTATTTTATCTATTCATAGTGAAAACACTGGTTGTGCACATGAACTCCAGTCCAGGTTCCTTTTTGAAGGAACTAATGCGGATTGGTCAGAGCAGATGTTATCTCGAGATTTTGCTGCTTTAGTCACTTTTTAGTTTGATCTATTCAATTGAAGGGACATTGAAAGTGTTGCTCTGCAGTTTTGTTCCAAAAAAAGACAACTGAAATTGTTCTGTAATAAAGATCTCAGCACTTAACATTTTTCTATTTCTGCAAAGTATTGTTGTTATCTCAAGGGGTATGTTTCCTTGCAGTGCTTACTCCCAAAGCTGTTGTCATTCCTGAGCAGTCAAGCAGGGTAAGGCCTTTAATAGGTCATTTCACAGCAGTAGAATGCATTGTAGCTCTTTCCATGTTTATACAAGAGACATTTGAGTGAGCAAGCAAAGTCGTCATTTCATTGTAGTGTCTATTGTTCTTGGCATAGATTTGATTCTTTTACTCTTTGTGCATTTCTCCTGCTGGAATTTCACTCCAACTTTTTGAAACGCTTTATTTTCTTCTTTTTTAACTTTGCAGATCAAAAGTTTCACTGCTACAGCAATTTATAACAAGTGGTGGACGACAGCAGAAAACGTCGGTTTTATGTGATTTTAGATGTGTATGTTATTTGTGGTATTTGTGTGTTGGCGTGAACTAGGGGATGTCTGACTGGTCTGTAATTTATCTGTCTGTGTTTTTGCCTTTATGTCCCTTTTTATGTGAAAAACAAATCCCCACTGGCATCTTGACCACATTGCTGACTTTGTCTAATTTTTCATTCAAAGCCTCTGTCGTCCCTGCACATGAATGTCTGCACATGAGTCAGACAGCAGTGTCAAAAGGCATTCTACCCATCACCTAACCAGCCAAAATTACCAGCCCGAATGGCCAACTTTTGCATGTAAACGTTTACTATGAAGCATGTGGTCCCTTCTCTAAATATCCATTTTGAATTTCAGTTGCAATACAAGTATTTAGGGAGAATTTTTCAAGATCATCCAAGGCTTTGGTTTTGCTGTGCAACTGTATGCGCCATTCAAAGTACCAAATGTTTTCAGGTTGGAGCCCTTGTAAATGAAATTTCCTGCCAGATATGAAGAAAAGAAATACTGGAACCTAGATATAAAGATTGAATTTTCTCAGAAATGAAACAAGCGTTGGTTAATCCCGGAAGTAGGAAACATTCAAATCTCATTTGCACTAGTAGCTTGTTTTCAAGGTGTTTGAGTTGTGGATCCATATCCAATTGGAAGTACTTGAGGGCCAGTTTGGCCAGACCTTCTGCTCCCTGACTCCCCCCCCTCCCTGTCCTCTTCCCTGCAGGCATAGCCAGGCCTCTGTGGAATGTCATACTGTCAGAGTTTGATATTGCTCACATTCATCCTCACATAAAGTGCAAAAGTTAATTCTTCTTTGCTTCTCAAATTAACCAAAATTATATTACCCCCTGATGATAGTTCGGCTGGCTCCATCCTCACCCACCCTCCCCCTCTTTGCAAGTAAAGCTTGATGAATTGAAATTCTCTGTATTGTTGGTGGCTGGATCAAGCCATCGATTAAATTATTGAAATTATTAAAATTGACAGAACTCAGTCAGTCTTGAATGTAATGTTTATCCTCAGCGTGAGAGAAAAGAAATATGGTAACTGCCCATCCATCTTCTGTTTATTTCAAAGTCTTTCAAGCGTATTAAATTATTAACGAGTGGGTCTTGGCCGGAGTGTGTCACATTTCATTTACAGAATCCTGATGACTATCGTGTCTTGTCAGGGGAGACGTAAACCCAATGGGGCATTTTCTGTCAAAAGCTTGACTAATAGTCCACGTATCAGGTTCCGGAACCTGCATTGGCAGGGCGGTTTTGGGTTCATGGAAATCACAAAGTGTGTAATTTTGTTGTATATTTTGGACTTTGCAAATCGTTATCAAAGAACGACCAACATGCGAAAGTCATGGAAAATGCCATGAAAAACGAACCATGCATGTGTTTGAACTAGAGGGTAACAGAATGTTGACTGTTAAATATCATGAATATTAATGGAGCTAAGGAAGTGTGGGAAATCGGGGAGATACTTAAAGGAATCCTCCATCCTGTATTGTAAGCCAAAGACATTTCTCTGTGAAATGACTTCGTTTCCCTGTAGTGTCATAAATATTTCAACTTCAGGGATGAAAACAAGGCGGGAGCAAGCAGAAATTGAGTGTGACACTCAATGAGTGAGACACTCTATGAAGAAACAGAAAAGAGGTTGGACTGTACATTACAGTTAAAAACTGATAAATTTGCAGACTTACTATCAATTTGTAACCAAGACTAAAAGAGCACTTTAACTTTGGTCATGTATATTTTTCTAATTGAAAGATAGGTACCAAGCTGGTGGGGGGTAACGTAGAACGTTAGATTTACGCATTCTGTCAGCCTTTGTGTATCCATATATTACCTATACTTGAATTATATTACCTAAACTTGAATTTTATTAACTATACATTGAATTGTGACTCAAGCATTGGTTTATTACCTCAGACTTTTTCCACTGCCATCCAAACATACATAAATTATGCATTAAGAGTCAAAAATGTGAAATCCTCCCAGCTGTATATTTATTTGCAACCAAATCCGTGTACTACTTTTCTCTGGACCAAATTCTGTTGTGTAATTTGAAAGTCATTCTGACTGAATATATAACCAAATAAATTTGACATGCTTTTTTGTTAATTCAAACGTCAACTTCGAAGCTAGGGTTTATCAACAAAAAGTACTATTTCCAACCCGTTGTAGAACTACAGAAAATTGAATGACCAGATGATATTAATATTTTGTTTGCTAGAAGATTGACATGTTTCGATCATTTTCTTCATAAAGTAAAGAGAAAAAAGTGTTGTCATCTCTTGAAGATGCTAGCCATGGATTCTGAAATGCAAAGTTTTGATACATACGGAACGAGTAATTCGTCTCGATTTTGTTTATTTTTTAAGTTAGTGAGGCATGCGCACAATCTGTTTATAAGTTCAGGTCACTTGACCAAATTGCGGTAGTGTTTTAATGACCACTACCGGCTCCCAGAGGTGAACGTGAAGTTGACATAACATGTAGAATTAAACGCAGTGGGAGTTATACTATCTAAATATATGGACATATTGATATCCATAACTGTCTTCTTTCGCCTTATTCGGTCATTTAAAAGTATGCATTCAAAGTTCGGAGTGAGACGCTCTCGCTGGGGAGTCCATCTCAATACAAAGCGACTTATGACGTCATAATAGCAGCCTATTCATTTATGAGTCCTGCTATTGACTCTGGCGGGTATGCGTGGTTTTGTGTGGGTACAGTACCTGTGCTGTAGCTGAGTGGAGGTTGGTTACATGTGAGACGTGATGTAGGCCTGGTCTTGGTCAAGGCTTGTCACTTTCGTTCTCTTTACAAGCAATGCTTTGAACACTCCCGTACATTCACGTTGCTTCTCTGACCTCGCCCTGTTCGTGAAATGTTTTCACTCGAGCTCTGTGCCCCACAAAAGTCCTTTAGAACCAAACGAAATGTTGCTTTTAATTTTTGGGGTTTAAGAATGAAATTGAGCACTTCCCTCTACACATATGACGCCATTTGTAGTAAGATCATTCATGCATACATATCTGCAAAAGATGCCAAATTTAAAAATATCAATTGGGTTAATTCTGTATATCCATAATTCAGTTTTACATTTAAGGCCTAGGCCTATTTTACTGACATTGATACCAAGGGATTCTTAAGTGAAAGAGAATAATTTTCCACTGTAGGCATTTCAAACCTCATTATCAATATCTTTTTCCTAACTCAAGATATTGCTGTTTGAAGTAAGCGTTCTCTGATCAAGCAAAAATTCGCAGTTGCTTCAAGGTTATTACCAAAGTGCCACGTAGCAGTGGCAAATTATTGCGAGAGAAGTCTTTGCTTTTCCTTGAAATAAAGCCTTCATTTAATCTTGAAATTTGACACTAGTGAAAATATATTGTAGATTTGCCTCAAATATTGTAGAAATGAAGGTGAAATATCTTTGGCCTAATGTTTCTTTTACGACAGTCAAAATTATAGAGAAATATAAAGGATATTCCTGCAGTTATGCCTGGGTGACATCACAGGTGTCCCGTCCCCAAAAGTTCATAACTTCTGAATCGAACATGCTATTGACGTATGACTTTTACAAAGAAAGATGGAAAATTCTATTATTTTTTTGGGTAAATATTCATATTTTTATCGGAAACGAACCCCGAGAAAAGGTATTAACACGATTTACAACATTTTGACAACGGTCGCCAGTGTGCGATTGAACAAGTACCTTCAACGTTTGCGTGTGTGACGCACAGGAAGCCAACAGGGAAATTAAGATGTCTGTAAATATTACAGACACACCATCAAATGTAATAAAGATATCTAAAATTTGAAGATGTCCTTAATTCGTAAATTAAAAGTAAAGTCGCTTGCTATCATAGTGTAGTAAAAAATCCCTAACTGAGGGACATTGAGAAATCAAGGATGTGGTGCGGAACCTCTGCTGATTTCCGATTTTGAAAAGGAGAAATCTATGTTAATTTTTCCAGATTTCAAAGATTTTTCTGTCTCTCTGCATTCTCATAAAAACGGAATACTGTATAGATCTTTTGAGTATACAATTGCCTGAATGTATGATGTATATATAGACGTCACTGCTATTTTGGTTATAATTACACAAACGCTGGTCGGCTTCTTTTTTCTCTGACCTCATATTGAGTTCTCCTAACCTGGTATATCTATGAATGGACTAGCCTACGTCAATATATTGGGTTGTCCAACAGTTTGTTAAAAAAAAACCTGAATAAATACTTAAAAGGAAAATATGGTTCTAGGGTTTAAGTTTTAGATCCCTCAACTCTGTTTTTTTTCTTTACTGCTGTCTTTGTTTCTACTTGGCTGGCTCGTATATTTTACCACACCTGCTGGTACGGCAAAAGTGAACAAGATGGGAAAATCAGCCGTAGCAACTGTTTCTCATTCCATTGTTAATAACATACTTCGAACTGAACGAAAATGAACGTCTCTTCAATTTGCTTTTGTTCGACTGGAAGAAATCCCCTGAAGTCTCGTTTTGACCTCGACGTAACGAGGCATCGTCTCTCACTGACTGACATCTGACAAAGAACCAAAGGCTATTACCATGTGGGAAGGTAAAACTGCACCTCTCTGCTACACCTCTCGTTGCGCAATACGCGGAACCAGGTTCTTGCTATTATCTTCAATTTGCTTTTGTTCGACTGGAAGAAATCCCCTGAAGTCTCGTTTTGACCTCAACGTAACGAGGCATCGTCTCTCACTGACTGACATCTGACAAAGAACCAAAGGCTATTACCATGTGGGAAGGTAAAACTGCACCTCTCTGCTACACCTCTCGTTGCGCAATACGCGGAACCAGGTTCTTGCTATTATAGAAAAAAAAAACCGTTCTACAGTGGACAGCTGGTACTGACTCATTCTTATACAAGGTGTAATTGAGCGGTCTTTGTTCTTTATTTAAAAGGAATTACACTTTAAAAACAAAAGAGTGAAATTCGCCCAAACAAAGAGTGAACTGAGGGACCATATTCACTCTCAGCAAGAGTGCATTTCCCTCTTAATGCAGTGTGTATATGAAAATAGCTCTTTTGGGAGCGAATTTCACTCCTTTGTTTTAAGAGTGTATTATTACAAGAGACTCATTTTCTCATGTTTCAACAATGGACTTAAATAGACTGGTTTAGATTATTGCAAACGTTTTTTTTATCCTGTGTAACTTTTGATGGAAGTATTGCTTCCAGTCGACTGTGTCCCCACCGAGAGGACAACGAAAAATCTTGAAAGCATGACGTTAATACAAAAACGCATAAACGTGACTGTGCAACAAACTCACGATATGAATCAATGAAACTTTAAACAACAGTAAAAACGACGTTTTTTGCCCTTGTGTACATTTGTAAAACAGACATGTAACACAATAAGACATGCTGAAACTTATTGTAAGTAATATGCAGTAGTATCGAGGAATACTAAGGAAACCCTGAGAGAAAATTCTAATACCTAAAGCAAATAATAGTCCATAGACTCCTCAAGTAATCATTCGAGTACCATTCGAGTACCATTGTCCTCTTCACATTACCTCCCCCCCCCCCTCCTCCATGGAGACTCCTTCGTATCCCAACGACCTACAGAATATTGGAAAGGAGACCCACATTTCCCGAAGTTCTTAGCAGGGACCTCAACTGAAGGGCACATTTCTTTTTCCCTTATCAGGTTAGTTACAATTCAGGCATATACCTTCTAAAGAAGTTAAGAGGGGAACTGACACCCAACTTTCTCGCCAAAGGCAAACTTACGTAAGTCTCGACATGAAAACGTTCTCAGTAAAATGACACAAATCTGTCTTTCACGCAAGTCAGTAAGATTTCACCATCCCCCAGCGATCGTCATCACCACTACTACCGCCGCCCGATGTTCGGCGTAATTTTCCTCTGTTGTCGCCGGCAATACTCATTAGTCTCGATACTTCAGGCCAATCCACATTGATGTCTGCATGTAGAGTGCTGTCGCGATGCCTTCGAGGTAGGTGCCTTCGAGGAGCGTATAATGGGCAAACAGTTCAGAGAAATTAAATATGACGTACCCTTTACATAATCTGAGTGTTCGGCCCTCTCGTCTGGTGAGAAATAAGTTTTGCTTCACATCGAGCTCAAAGAATCTACCGAGAGTGTCACAGAATTCGGGCACCTCGCAGACTTTGGAGGCAAATCGTCCGGTCGAGCTGATGTAGAGTTCGTCTTGCATGAACTCCTTCATGTCTTCCTTGTCGCTTTCCTTCGTCACACACTTCAAGGTTCTGGGTCCGGTGACCGTGAAATGCTCCTCCTGCATGGTCATATTGATAAATGCCCCGATGTAGAATGAATTGTCGATAAGTATCGTACGCACTTCGTCGTTGAAGAAAGGGTCGTAGAACTGCTCCTCCGGAGCCACGAAGAACTCGTGAATCGGGAGACTGAATAACTTGTCGTCATTCTGAAATCGCAAGTTCGGGAGACTGACTCGAAGGAACCCGTTGTGACTGTAAGATATGTTTTCGGGTACAAGTGTACTCTGCAATACTGATGTGTCTACGAGGTTACCGTACGTTAAAGACACGATGGGACTCTCCGGGAGAACCACCGTCGAGGCCACTGATGAACAGAAAAACAAAAACGAATTGTGATGGACAGTGCAGGAATAATTGTTATCCTGTGTCAGATACAAATGTTCATCTTTCTTCAGCACTGATCATATGATGTTAAAATAGCTCAGCTACAGTCATTGGCTACCACTTAAATACAATATACTCTTTGTAAACTAACATGTAAGGATATACCACATATCAGGCAATAGCATACCTTAAAGGTAGGCCTATGATTGTTCGACAGAAAAAAAAAATATTAGATATCAACTGGTGTCCAGTACCCCGATCATACTAAAAATCCCAAGATCGAAATGTAGAGTGACGGTGCGTTTGCTGTACCTGCTAAAACTGTGTTGAACTCACTACCATGATCGCTATCTGCGAACTGTAACGACTTGTAAGAATGTTTTAGAATGTTTAAGCATTTCATATATTGCATTATTTGAACTTTTCTGCCAATTTTTTAATTTTCCAGAACTGTACTAGTTTGCCTTCTTGTATTTGCTATAGTTATTGTAAAGCGTTCAGCGTTCTTGAACCGTAATAGGCTTCACTTTGCAAAAGTGTTGGTGTATTATATATTTTTATACCTCTCGTTGGCACCGAGTTAGTCAAGGAACAAAAAGAAAGAAAAATGGTGTCAGAAGTGGGATAAATCGGGTTCCTGCAATAAATTGTTCTTAATGGCATCATCATTTATATCACAAACAATTCTGCTTTGTAAGGTGTCATCAACAAGGGGACCATATTCACATCTGAATGCCAATTTTCTTAGCCTTACTATGTATGCATCAAACGTCTCATTTCACTTTGGTTAAATTGGTGGAAATAAAACCTTTCATATGTGACACTGATTTCACCGCAACACTCTGCCACAGATGCAAAGTCTAACCGTGACTCGTACTTAGGCTGTCATTGTAATTCTTTAACATAATTACATTTTCTTGATTTCTTAAATCTGCATTTTCTAGCAAAGTGACCAATCCTTCTCATAGGTTTTGCACCAAATCATAGGTGACCGCAGTCCTTAACTATATCACTGCACTGATTACTGACTGATAACAGTTGGGTTTACATTATACAAGTCAATTAAACCACTGCAGAGATTAACTCTAGAAGACGAAGTTCCTGACAGCGTTAAAAGGGGACAAGAACATCAGCAAAGTTTGTAACGACAGTCTTACAACCGTGGTGCAGTACCTTTAACAGAACTTCAACTGAGCAAACCAGAGAAAAAAAAATGGCGTATTGTTCTTTATGATTGTTGTATCTCAAACCAGGCCTACAACATTTTTCACGGATCGTACTTCTTTTTCCCATGAATTGAAGAATTGCAGACTTGGTATCCTTATATGGAGGCAGGGTAGATAAGTACTCACGGAGAGTGCCGTTCCCGGCCTTCGGGAGGGTTTGAAAAACCCAAAGTTCCTTGTTACGTTCCGAGCAAGTGGTGGCCCTCCGCTTAAAAAGTCCTGCCGTTACTGCCGTCCTCCCCCCCCCCCCCCCAGTTCTTTTCATGATGTCTGCATCTTCCTTTTTATTTAGTTCTCTATCCGTTCCTGATGACGTGTTTGCACCGTCCGTAAACATGTCGCTTTGGCATTCCAATTAGTTGAAAAGAAAAAAAAAACATCCAGCGTAAGCATCATCGGCAGATTTTTCTCGGGTCTTCAAACGCCTGACGATGCCTACAGATCGGGGGGGGGGGGACCCTGAGTTGAATGTGACGTAGGCATTTACGAACATGATTAGTTCTTACATCTGTTATCACATATCAAATGTACTGCAGCCTATACGTCTGATCAGGGAGGTGCTATTGCACCTCCTCGGTGTGATAGTATCGTAGAACGATAGTTCAGTATCACGGGCCAGATTAAGGTAGGTGAAGGGAAGTTTTTTCACTACGAACATGTTTTATTTTTTAAAATGAATATTTTAGGTTATATTGTAGTCCCTATGATTCCTATGTCAGATCGAAAATGTTTGAATTTTTTTTTTTACATGAAAGTTTTACAATTCTAGTGCAGTTTGTTAATTGCTGTTTCTTTAATGTTCAGTCAACAAGTGTATGGCTATCTGACGTACATCCTCTCGAGAAAAAATCACATGCCCAAGGAAATGCTCTTTGTAAGTGTGATGTGCAGTTTACGCGCCTTGAACGCGTCGGGAAACAGATACTTAGGTGTTTTCCTGTGAGACGGGTAAAGAATGCCTTTTTGTTAAGACTTCAACCAATATCTGGTCATATTACTACTTTAAAGTACGTAAATTTTACCAGTTAATAGTGGTCATTTTTACCTAAGAAGTTGCATGCATTTCACTGTGGGTGCATGCAACAACTGCTTTAGGACGGCTTTCCCTTTAGCAATTTCAATTGGATTCTGCGTCAGTCGCTTTGTTACCGTTAGACCTATGTTCACCTACCTGCGATTTTGATTTTCGAAAGTGGAATACCGTGAGAGTAGTGTATAAACTATGACTATGAACAACGAGTAATTTTCCAGTAACATTTTGGTCATCAAAGTTAGCAGAAAAAACGTACCATAGTAAGAGTAAGATTGCATTAGAGGGATTCTGGAAGCCACAAGGCGGGCTCTAGACCCCGGGACTTCGCGCTCGCCGCTCTGGATGGGTCTCTTTTCCATATCTCAGCCACTCACTGACCTTGGCATCTCTGCGAAACACGAACGGCTAGAACAATTTCTAGGACATTGTTGCACCCCCCCCCCCTTTTCCACAATAACAGCAAAAACCACACCGATGTTCAGCATGACACCCCCCTTTTTTTCCTTTTGTTCTACATTTAGTGTACTTTATATACATTGTCAATCTACAAAAAACAATTGTGAAGGAAAATAATTAAAATTGGAAAAGCTACGTTGTGGTTATTTATAAGGCTTTGTATCTTGCGTATGTGTGTCCGTGTGCGTGCGTTTCTTTGCGTATGTGTTAAAGTACGTTCGCTTTCGTGTAGGTGGATTTCCGTTCCGGAACACGCTATGGAGCTCCTATACTACTTGTCGGAAAGGTTTTGTCTACTTCCCCCAAACTCTAAAACCAAATCTCCCCTCTCTGTAACCGTCCTCACCAAATTCTCTTTGGAACCTCTGAAGCTTGTTCGTCTTGCTGGTCTGACAGAGGGCACTGATGAAGGGCCAGACTACAGCCAGCAAACCACCAATTAATATTCGTTTTGTGACTAAGTAAATGTACACGTGTCTCACAACACATGCGTTGAGTTTGAGCATGATCACTATACGTGTTTGAGGGAGGGGGAAGGGGCCGTGGCCCCACAAAGCTGGACAAAGAACAATTGCTCAAGAAAATTAGCTGAATAATTAAATAATAAACTGCAGTATATCGAGGAAAAGTAAAAGAAAATTAAATTCACAATTGTACTTTTTTGCTGCACCACATCGCCCATGAGGGCATTCAGTTATAGATGAAATTACCACAGGGAAAGGAGACACCCTTCCGATAACCCTATACCCCCCATCCCTCCCCATAGCAGGGAACCACCAGTTTTGACCCTCAAAATCAAAGGACTCGGATCCGACCGTGAGCATGATGGAGAAACGTTAACGCTTTCCAAGGCAAGGGAGATTTAAGGGGATGCGGTGGGGTTCAAACACTTCAAAATGACATACGTAAAGATTTATATATTTTCAAGTATGAAAAATACAAACGGAGCAATTGATGGAACAATATCGACGCTTACCTTCCGACCCGAGCATAAAACGAACGGCGTCTTCCGCTAAATATGGTGAAATTGGGAGCCTCACTTCGACGCCCTCAAAGTTAACGTAGCGAGCTTTTAGCCTTGCAATAGTAGACGAACCCCGTTGTACGAAGCAGACGAGAATCAGGAATAACAGGTGACTAAAAAGACGCATCTTGGGAGTGATTGTGATTACTTTTTGATATTATGCTACCTCCTATTCAAAGACGTTTGCCGCGATCATTGCAGATAGGTAAACGGTCGCTCTTGTAAAAGGTAGAAGTCTCCGGTTTTCGGTTTTATATCCCCCTGAACTTGATTTCGGAGTAGCCCTTACTAGTGCGGTTCGTTCACCTTTCTGACTGCACTGTCCTTGTCCCTTATTGGAATATCGTCCTAAGGCCGCAGTGCATGAATGCGCTAGCCATGGTGTCTCCGGTTAGTCAAATTAACTCTGCGGTAGTCTTCCTCAGAAACCCCCGAGGAAAAAATCTTCGCCACGGATAGAGACCCGATGGTGCACTATAGGGTCTCTAGCAGCACTAAGACAACAAGCAACAACGCCCCCTACAGCGAGTAGGGAAGTGTGCCGCATAAAGCAGTTCATACATGATACGCAACGGATCCTGTACAGCGTATCAACCTTTTACCAATATAGCCATTCCATTTATCATACGTAGCTTTATTAAAAAAAAAAATCTGCACGGTAAACTTCACAAACAAAATGACTATGTAATCAGGGATTTAATGCAAGTAGCAATTCCCTTATGTATTGGTATATATTTCCGTTCTTAACTTCTTTGGTTTCCCTGTACCAACAAGCCACCAAGCTAACAGTGGTGCCACCCCATCTGGTGGCAGAGCACGGATCTTCTTTCTGTAGAGCCCATAGGTGTGTCAGAGCAGTATATGGATGGCCCTGAGTGATATTAGATAATACTTTTGAAGTGAGTTACCTCAGCGGTGGTACCACGGTCATATTTGCTATGGCTTTGAGTGCCAGTTACCAAAGCCGTATACGCTCTGTCTGATACAGCTTTCACGGGGACTTTTCCAAAAGAGGACTTTCTTGAAAGTATCTTTCAAGAAACTCCCCCTGTCTGTATACTGACGGTGAAGAGCCACATTATTAGTATGTAACTCTGAGCTAAGTATGTACTGTTAAGGGCCTCGCTGTAAAGTAATTCTTTTATCCATCGACGGAACTGATAAAACCTGTGAGACAATAAGATTAATATAAGTCATTTCTAAAATGATTGGGTCGTTTGATAACAAACATGGCTTATTTAAAGGCTTGACGAAACTAAGAGAAGTCTTGGTATCACATAACTGTATCTGTTTTGTGATGTAATTAAAGACATTTTCCAACTATAACGCCAAACTACCGGTTTACGAATTACCTTATTATTTTCGCATTATATTGACAAAAACTAGATGTAGTTACATATCTACCTATGACCTATGACCTTTCCTATGACCCTACACCAACTGTTTATTTACACTATTTAGCTGTATGCACTACGTAAATCTAAATAATTTTCTGTTTTCTTCAGTCCGCGTCTCTTTTTACCTGTCTACTTCCTAACCGTTCATAAACATTTCTGTCTACCTGTCACACAACCTGCCCAACCCCCCCCCCCCACCTACTCACATTGCAAACTACCTCGACAGTCACATACTGACGTACACTAATCCAGCTGTATGTACGTGCTTGTCTATCTGTAAACTACACACCGAACAACATACACCGACAACCCACATGTCTCCCTACCCATCTGTTTTCTCACACCTATCTGCTCATCCGTACGTTCTTATCTACCTATTTACCTTCTCACCTACCAACAACCTATAGCTATCCACAGTGACAAATAAACAAGTATCAATTGAAGTGGTTACCTATTCAATCATTTCCCTATACCGAATTGCCCATCCTCACACTCCCATCTATCTGCCCAAATGCCACGGTGGACAATCTGGCAGTGTGGGGACAGGTAATTCCCTGAAAAACAAAAAAACAAAAAACAAAAAAAACTGTACACCAACTTACCACCAATATCATACACACCGAATTCCAATAAATATATCGTACGTACATTGCGAGTTTAGATATTGCTTTAGCAAGTTGAATTAACTGTCGAGGGGCGGGTGAATCTCCGGTCTGAATCGATTACATGAGGGCAGGTAATGCACCATAGATTTGTTGGTCTTAATTCTGTTTTCAGCAGGACAACTTCTCATTTTCCATGGTCTGATTGTCCCTGCAGAGCCAAACTTATAAAGTATACTGTGGGCGTACCCCAACGGTGCGGAATGAGAATGAATATATATAGCCTACAGCTTGACTTCCCCCCCCCCCCCAAGAAAAACCATGCGTGTCTTTTAATATATCATAGAAATGAAATGTTGGAACGCCGATCAGTCATCTTCTGTAGACATTGACAGTATTTCAACACGGCGTCCTCTAACTTTACGGGGCCTCAAATCTTTATTAAAGAAACACGAAGAGCACATGGATGGTGACGTATGATATGAAGTTCATGAGTTAAGATTGAAATATAAGAAATATAAGGAGTTAAAGCGGGAAATGGCTTCTCGCGGATCCAAGTTGTTCCTTTGGGAGTTGCCGAACTGGTGGTACAACGATATGGTAGATTGGTCTAACGGAGAGGGTGTCCCCAGTTTCTAGGAAAATTTTATAAGGCTAAATGTCGTCAGATGCGATTTGCTGGAACAGAAGTGTACATTTGAGGAGTTAAGTTTATTTCTACAGAAAATCGTTTTCCTGGGTATAAATTCTATAAACATTTTTGACTCATGATCTTTGAGTGGGGCCATGTCCCCCCCCCTGCTCCCCCTTGGATCGGTCAGTGGAGATGGCCAGTGAGTTGTGAAGCTGTAATGTCTTGAGTGAGCTGTAAATTTCATCCCCAGACAATAGTCTGACAAATTAAACAGTTTGATCCACATTAAAGCCAATTTTATCTCGTAAAGAGACACTCATGTTGAAAAATATCTTTATCACCTGTAAGTGTGTAAGTGGCTATAAGCTAATAGTTAGTAAAGCAAGAATTTTATCCTAGGAAGGAAAAAAGGTTATACTTCCAGTAGTTTGTAGCATGGTAACTCATAAAGTATTATGTATTCATCTAAAACTTGAAACCTGTGACATGAGGGGATCAAAGTTGACCCGGGTGTTGAATGTGTGGAAATGAATTAAGGGTGAATAACAGTATAATGTTGCCAGTGACGTACAGTAGTGATCCCCCATCTGTATTGAGAGGAAACTTATTAGTCAGATAGATAAAGCTGCGTTCAAGATTACCTTCAACGTCACCACCAACTCCAGGAAAGGAAAAAAAAAAGTATTTTGCAGACTAGAAATCCAGGATTCATGTATGAGAGAAGCCAAATGGAGGTTTAGTTGATGTTTCTTTGTGTAGATATCTAAGATAAGCATGCCCTCATCTCCTTTCTTTTGGTTAAGTATTTTTTTTTTACTTGAATTATAATTGCCCAATAGACTAAGTATGTTCATTTGCTTTCCAAATCTGCCACAGGAGAATCGCTTCCCCTCCCAATTACTCTAGAAGTAGTTGAAGTAATTTTCACCACGATGGGATTAAAGGGGCATTCAAAGTTATTTACAGAGCCAGTGATGTGAATTTGCAAGAGACATTATGTTTCTTTAAAACACTAACTTTCTTAGCGTATTGGTTTAATTAAACCCATCCGAGATGTCGTCGACTTCCACCATCTCTGGGAGGTCTGTTGGCGAAGGTTGATCGTTATTGATGGCGATGTTTTGGATAAACAAAAAAAAAAACCAGTCAAAATTACTGATAATAACAACAACAACCTACTGAGGCAAAATCGTTCAATCTACATAACATGACAAAACGACATCGGCGAACGACTGCAGACTACTTGCCTGGGTAATCACCACCCAATGACCTTATGAAAGACGGTCATGAGTAGCATATGCGATTCATCGTACACGTCTTTCAAGATAAACTTTTTAAACTTTTTTTAAAAACCATGTGACACGTATCTAGAAAAGGACTGGCTTCATTCGCAAGTTGCAGAGTGAAATTCTGAATGACAATCGGTTGAAGTTCTGTTTACAACTGTTTTCGTGTTTGAGGCAAAGCTTTCCAAATTTTGAGGAAAAAATGCAGAAATGAAGATGTGAAGTGTTGCGCAGCGTCAGTATTTCTTGTTATGACTATACACAGTGGTAAGTACCATGATGCCAATATTTTTAATGAAACACCGAAGTAAAATTGAAGGGGCTTTTAATTTTTAGATTGTCCTTTACAATAATGGTTAGGTAAACAAACGATAGCATAAACCACTTATGGGAGTCCTTCCCCTGAGTTCACAAATTTACGTAGGCCCACCTAGTCCTCACAGAATTTTCCGTAATGTGCTACAACCATTTCTCGGGAACACCCTTTCCTGCATGATAGAATATGAGGTGATATCAAATCAAACCATCGTGGCTAGGGCTTGTTTCTTCAATGAAACCTTATCATGTATGATATAATGCGAGCATGTGCTGACAGGCCCCATTGGCTTATGCGTATTCATGTAAAACAGAATATTTGTAAAATTGCGAACATTTGATGGATTGCAATGGAAAGTGTGACTAATTCCAAACATTTTCAATGACTAATTGGTGTCATTACTCCAAATAATGTGTTTCGTGTCACACGGTTTGCTACATACCACCAATCTTCAGTGTAATATTACATTTGAACATGATTTTATTGATTTGAACATTATGTCTACATTGTTGCTCGTCATTGATTAGTTTTCCCAAAATGCATGCACTATGTTTACTTTTTTTATGATTTTAATTCAGTAATGATAAACATCTCATAATCTTGGCTAAAACATGTGTAACATGTAGTACGAGAACTTTACGTCCATTTCTCTAAGACTAATTTTAATGTTGTTACTGGTTGCATCATGACAAATCCACGCCACAAACGAGTCAGCCAATGTTATAAGGTAATATTACAAATTGCTGTAGTTTGTAACTGAAAACCGATAAAACTGAAGAAAAGAACAGTATTGAAGCAGGTATCACCAACTGTGATATCATGATATCCGTTGCAGATTCAGTTTGTTTGTAGTTTGGTTTTGTTTATTTCTTTAAATTGGAGCAGTCCGTGGCTTTATCAGCGGAAACAATTGATCAATTGCCAATCTACATGATTAGCTGACCAAAAGCAAGGTAACCCTAGCTTTTCATGACAACCAAAGTTGGAAAAAATAAGTCAAGACGACTTTGCGACACCACCAAAGTAGAAGTAATCTTACAAAGTATGCACAATCTTAACCACACCTTTCTTGTTTAAGCTCCTGTTTTTTTGTTTTTTTTTTGTTTTTTGCTAAAAAAAAAAAACTTTGTTGCTCTCCTTTTAGACTAGAGTAATAATAATCACAATAACTGTCAAACATGCTAAAGTTTGTGTAGGCGGTGTCAGAGATTGAGTTTAACATATTCAGTAATTACATCTGGTATACTACTGAAGGCCAGGCTTATCTGACAATGTTTCATTCCCACCAATGACCGTAACCAGTGTCAATGCGTCCAGGATGAGGCTGTCAGTCATTTTTCACAAGGCTGAGAAGAATAATTAAGGGGGGGGGGGTCAGAAGACTAGATGACTCTCTATTTTAATATTTTTTTTCTGTCTCTCTACCTCAGCGTATTCTCACAAATTTTCACGCTGGCCACTTTAAAAAAGTACTGGAGGAGGTGTTCCTGCCTTCACAGTATGTATGGGAGGGGATCAACATGTAAACCAAATCACCTTATTCAAATATAGATGTATTCATCTTTCATTTCTTTCTTTTTTTTGGGGGGGGTGGGGGTATTATGTTCAGTTTAACATTTGTATATTATTCGAACTATGCCCCTCGTTACGCTCCAAACTTACCAACAAAGTTGCTATTTACGGGTGGAACTTATTTTTTTTTTATGATGTCATTGAACAGATAACTTATGCGAGACTTACGTTCAATTATTACCTACCAAACATTCCCTCTAACCTAGTTGTCTGGAATACACATTACATAAAAATTAGGGAAGAAATGTTGTCATAATGTCTTTACACCTGTGAGATCGCAAGCCAAACATGAAACTGCTTATATTTCTTAAAGAAAGAAACATATAACCGACCTAATTTCTTGAGAAGTGGAAATGAGTGAAAAGTTCTTGAGGTCGTAGAAGGGACACGCGGAAACGCCGGCGAGTCCCTGGAGGGTTTTCTTTTTCTTTCCATTTTGTTCAATTAATAGTTCTCTTTACCTTGGGGACAGTCGCAATATAAGCATTGACGTACAGGTTTGGGTCATCCATTTCAAGCTTACTGTATATACTTGTTCCACTCTGTGATCAATCATATGAGTCTTGTTGCTTTATGTCATCACAGTGAGTATACCACGAGCTGTTTAAGAAGTGTTCCAGAAAATTGGTACATCACGTGACAGACTTAAAAAGTTCTAATATCCTCCATGAGTGAAATGTCATCAGCTGCTTGCACTCTGTGAAACTCCAACCACTTGGAAATTTGGAATAATTGAGAAGACCAAAATGGTGTAAACAGGACAACTTTGTGTGTACGTAACGTCAATACTCACATTCGTTATGTGGATTCCTGTCTATATTTAGCTGACTACTTGAATTGTAATGGCGACTGTTTGCAATTTTGGCCCGTATAGAATCGCCAGTCATCATTTAAAACCTGTAGTTCCAAACTCCCGACAGGATAGAATGCAACAGAATCTATTTATTGTGGACAGTGGCCGAATGCTATCTGTAGATTGTGAACGGTGGACTTAATTGGAACGACCGACTTGTAACGTGAGTCCATGCTCCTACGCCCGACTGCGTGGTCGTTGACCCTAACCCAACCCTAACCTAATCGCAACCCTAAAACCTAACAGTAACAGCGCCTATGACTTATCTTGCCGGCGAACTAGGATTTGTAAGCCAAACAATAACGTTGCAAGCATTCACTGGCTCCTGAGGTAAATGAAAGGGACATCCATGCCAATGACCTCATCGTTTATGAACAGAGAAAACGAGTAGGACTACACAATATGATGACTGAAAAATTGATGGCCAGTCACTGTCAATCGTTCATGACACAATGACAGCCAAGGAGAAAATAACTCTCCCGAGATAGCTTTACTTCAGTACAACTACCTTTTATAGATTTAAAAGTATAAAATTCTCTCTCTTAATATTAACATTAGGTGACTATCCTTTGTGATGCAAAACAGCAAAACGCTACAGTCAATTAAATGTAACAGAAAAATGACCACTTAATGCAACTAAAATGTTTAGATAACCTCATGCGATTCAGGCTGGTGCTGGTAATCCTACACAGATGAACCTTCTTCGAATTCTGTTGAAACTTGGAAATGGGTGAGCTTAGTCTGCCACTGAGTGCAACAAGTGTACATCATTTGTTGTCAGTACTGGAGAGCAATGACGGTGGAACCGAGGGGGGGGGGGGGTCGCCGTTTCAACCCCTAGAATAGAAGGTGAAAGAACCAAAGGTGTTTTAGCCTCCCTCCCTATGTTTGCAAAGTGCTCAGAAGAATAAATGAAGAAAGATGCATAATTACAAGGATACATATTGTGTTACTAATCCCCACATCTGCATATTTGAAAACAAACAGTGTACTACTTTTGTCTGGTCCAAAGCTTGTCGTGTATAATTTGAAAGTTGTAATATATGTAACTAGGAAAATTTGACAATTTTCAATTAATTTTTCAAGTTTTGATGTTTGCGTTAAGCTACTAATTCAAACCGATGCAGAATTGTAGAAAAGTGAATGACCATGTGAAAATAATATTCCCTAGGAAGAAACTTGATATGCGTGGCTTATTTTCGTTATAATATAATGGAAAAAATGCAAGTGTCGTCAGCTGGTGGAGATGGTATGCATTGATTAATTAGTGCACAATTTTGTCAATTAACTTATGTAAAATTTGTCTGGTTGTTTGGTTGGTTGTTTTTTTTTTTCAGGTTAATGAAGCATTTTCAAAATTTGTTCTCTCAGGTCACTTGACAAATCGTACGGGAATAATAGCCGCTATCTGCTCTCAGAGTTTAAGAATATTTGAAGTTGTCATGGCATGTAGAACGAACCGCAGTGGAAATTTCATTTTCTTAATTTATGGACTAGTTCATGTCTAAACATGTCTTGGGTTTGTTTTTTTTTTCCTTTTATTATTTAAAGTCCGTGATCAAAAGCTGAAGTTTCGGAGTTTAGCCTTCTCATCTGGAAAAGGAATTTGAATACATAGCCAGTTATCACGTCATCATAGAACGCCACTCATTAGTTCTACTTGCCACCCTTGATCGGTTTTTGGGTAAAGTGTACCGTACCTTTGCTGTGGATTAGTGGCGTTGTTGGTATTTGACGCTATAAAGCTAAGCAACTGGATAGTTTGGAATTCGATCACTAATTACGTCAACGTAAGATGGATTTTTTCAACAATACTCTATTTTTTCCCCATCTGAAATGACCTTGTGAAATAAAGATACCAAATTTGATCTAAAATTGATGAATTGTTAGTCACCCGACCCGAAGTTGTAATGTAAAAGACACAGGCTTTACCCACACCTGCATGGTTTCTTTAATGGCAGCAACAACCCGTGGTGTTGTTCACTCAATTACTACACGACGCTATTATTTGCGTCATGTAGTAATTTAAATTTACGACATTAAAATGGAACAGGTGTGTTAAGCCTCTAAAAACGACGCTCCCCGAACTTGAGAGGCATGGAACACCACAAACATCAAGACACTTCTCCGGCTGGTGCCTTCAGTGAGTAACCGCCTTCTACCTCTTTTTTTAATTGACTTATATACACATATCATCGACTTTTATTCACTTCCCCAATGTTTTCAGATCAACAAGTTTTGGGTATAAGAGTTTTCTTGCTTTTTTTTTTGGGGGGGGAGGGGGGCTCAGGTACCTTTAACCCTATTTTCACCCCCTAGTAACATCCCAGTGGCAGAACATTTCATCCCAGCTTTTTGAGATATATTTACCACCTCTTTCTGAGGAACTTAGCCAAAGTTTGACCTGCTTTGATATTCCACAACAGAGAAGGAAGCTCTATTTATTTCATACTACCCCCAACAAATCGCATTCAGGAATTCCTACAAGAGGTTATCATACAACCCTGTTACGTTAGCATACACAGACCTGCGCAGATTGTACCCAACACCACAAGTGTAAATTGTCCCACATATATATAGATCAAGAGAACAGCATCCTGTAAGTACCAGGGAGGTGCCATTAGACACCTAGTACTAAACAAATCCCTTTACCTGGTCGCCTGGACAGTATCAGGAGAAGATAGTCTTCAAGAGGCTTATCAAAAGAGACTTTTAGCTTGGTTACCTCCTGTTGGAGACAAGACCCCTACATATGTGTTCAGTTTCTGGTCGTTCGGTCGGGAGCCCTGTATTTTTGTTGTCGTTATTTGCGCTTTCATGAACCACCGTTATTGCTAGTAGTGAGTTCCAGTTTTCTCTTTCACCCAGTCTCTTGTGATGTATCTAACACTTTTAGAGGTGAAGTTTCAAATTTGAGTATGATTAGCTTGTCACTTCTGCACCTCGTGTTGGTTCACTGCACTCAGAGGTGTATGCGTTGCCTTAGCCCTTCGTTAGGTTTCCTATGTCATTTTGACTTGTATTTTGCTCTGACTAAGATGGTCTCTTATGTTTGAGACTTAAATGATTGTGTTCTGATATATCTCGTGGGTTGTTAGGCTAGTTTTGGATTCCTTGGGTATAATTCACAACCTTGTTTCATATTCGTCTCTCAAGTTTGCATTATTATCTCATCCCTACACGTAGTATACAGGGAGGAGATATTGTGCTGACTTGAGGGGCTAAAATCGCCAAAAATGACACTTACATAGTAGCCCACCTTACAACCATTGTAGCCTAGTATTCAATCAAAACTTGGTAGACCAGTAGCTTTATGTGGGGGGTATACAATCCACTTCATGGTACACAAATGATCCATTAAAGTTTATGGTATACAAATGAAATGGATCAGGATTATCCACTGAGATTGGGGGGTGTGTGAAAAGGGGGTCCAAATGTGTGTGTGTGTGTGCAACTGTGTGCTTGTGTACAACCAAACTTGTGTGACGACCTCATCCTAGACGGTAAGTCTGATAAACTTCAAACTTTGTGGGTAGGTGCCGAGGTATATCATATAGTGTCCTCCCGAGCGATGACATCAAAGGTCAAAGGTGACAGGTCACATTTCATGAAACCGAAAAACACATTTTTAATATTATCTCTATGTTTAAATATCCTGGAGTTATAAATCACCATATATGGAAAGCAAACAATACGAGGAAGTTTTAAAAAAATGATGGCGTTACCGGGTCAAAGGTCACGTGATTAAAGGTAAAATAGGCGAAAATGCTCTAAAACTGTGTAACGATCTCCTCCTAGACGGTAAGTCCGATAAACTGCAAACTTGGTGGGTTGGTGCCGAGTTATGTTGTATAGTGTCCTCCAGACTAATAGAAGTCATAGGTCAAAGGTCAAGGGTCACAGGTCGTGAAAACAAACAACAATTTTTTTTAGCATTTTCTCTGTGTGTGAAAGTACCATATGTAGACAGTAGAGGATATAAGATTTTTTTTTTTAAATATTGATGACGTCACGAGATCAAGATCACGTGGTTAAAGATCAAAACGGCAAAAATGCTCTGGTAAAATGTGTCACGATCTCCTCCTAGACGATAAGTCGCATGAAATTCAAAATTGGTGGGTGAGTGCCTGAGTGTCAAATGTAGTGTCCGCCGGACTGATGACGTCACAGGTCAAGGGCAAAGATTATGATTAACGCATAATACAATGTTAGTTGGTGGTAGTACGTGGTGTCAACTTACCTTTTACACATTTGCCTTTCCATGAATGTGACACGATATTTCAACCTATACAACCGGTTCGGTGCTGAATGTTTACGTCTGGTAGCAATGTCATTTCCCGTGCGTTGATAATACATTCACTCAGCGCATATGTTTACAACGTATACATATATATATAGATCTACCTGCACAATTGTTGAAGAACTCGAGATACGTTTACGCACTGTGAAGATAATATTGAGCCTAGCCACGCATACCACAACGCGCTTTTCACGGTACGCAAAGGATCCACAGTGACGGGGCCTGCGAATATGAGAAAAGTTCTGACGCTCAGGCGATTTCATGTGACGCACTCTCGATATCTAGTCACGTGTGTACGCGCATGCAGGTATTTGCGCTTTTCGACCCTGGCCTTACGCGGTGTATTACAGTACTATCATTTAGTGACTTGAATATTCAGAACCTGTATCCACAATTAACGGGCAATCTGAACTACTGATAAAAAATACACAGCTCAGCGTACTTCGGGAGAATGGAAATGCAAAACTCCGGATGAGATTTGCAACTCTGTGAATGGCCTACTTGTTGTATTATGTTGTAACATGACATTACTCGCCATGTTGTACAACTATATAGCGACTTGTCTCGGTTCTAGGTACGACACACACTGGAATTTTCGAGCTCATGAATATTCATAAGTAAGCTTATTACGTCCGTTCAGAGTATTCAGGGAGCTGCTAGGCGATTGGTACAAACAAAAAGGTGAAGCGTCAGCAGTTAGACTTGCTTTCTTACTGAGCCGGCCGAATGGATGAGGGGACATCAACAAGTGTGATACAATATGATACTGAAACACAGTATGCCCCCTGCTGCATTGGTGCAGACAGAATTTTTCATTAGGGTAGATCTGAAAATTGTTGGAACAATGCCTAAGAGGAGCGCCAACTTTGTTTGGAGCAGAGCGTACCAGTAGAAAAAAAAATGCATGAAATATACACTAGATTCCAGGAAATCGCCCATCCCATGCTCAGCAAGAAAGCTCCAGAAAATGGTATTTTCAGTATTATGTATACGTCAGTATTTCCTTGCATATCGAAAAGTTGCGATCGCAAATGCGTTCCAGTGTGTGGGCGCATGTTGTATCTTAAGGGTTTTCGTTTAATGTAGTATTCGGGGTTGTCTTTTAAGATTTGGCTCAACTGGATTTGTGATGTTCATACTATACATTACACACCACGTGAATACTTGTTTGATTGGATACATCCCCTACTTTCGTTGTAAACCATCAATATATGAGAATGATCCTTATGGGCAAAAGAGCGTTTTTCATGCCACGTTTACTTAAATAGTACAGGATTAATACTTGTTGCCACAAATATATCTACACGGCTAAATGAGTTTCTTGTAGATGTGTGTCGTAGTTAGCAAGTGGAGAAGAACTGGTTTTATTAGGATCTACATTTTTGCCGTACACCGAGTTATTTGGGGCATAACGTGATCCATTATTCTTGAGAAATTCCGCGTTTATGACCACACAAAATTTTGAAAAGGTCGAAAGTCATGTATTTTGAATAAAAATCCACAGTTCGTGGGTTGTTTACGCTCGGACATATATCGAAGCAAAAGTGGTTAAGCCTAGCTTTAAGAGGTTCATTGAGTTGGTTCACAAATTTTGTGATATTTTGTCACTCCTGAGGAGTATCACTCATATGTTGATGGCAAATGGCCAAACTAAGAGATTCTGAACATATGACACACACGTACACTGGAAATGAACAATCAAAATCACTGACTGAAAATCTGTGACCAGACACTTTTTACTATAATGTATTATCCATGAGCAATTCATGTTCATAAAAATATTACAATTTATCACATTTCACTAAACTGTAGGAATAGATACATGAATAATGAGGCTAATTAGAAGTATTGCATGTAGTGGTTTCTTTCAGACTTGCCACAAAATAAACAATATCAACTCAAAGTTGTGAACAAGTGAACAAGAAGGTAAAATCAGCCGTAGGCTTCCCCAGTAGTCCAACTTTAATAACATGTTTCGAATGCTTCAGCTTGCTTCTATTCGACTGGAGGAAATCTCTTGAAGTTTCGTTTTGACCTTGTTGTAACACATCGTCTCAACATGGTGGTATTCCATGGTCACACCGAGTGCCAGATGACGAGGCAACTATAGGACCTGTTACCAGGGAGGTGAAACTGTATCTCCCTGCTGCAACATTTAAAAGGCACCAACCAAAGCTACAGTAGACAACGAACAACAGCAATGACTCGTTCTTTGACAAAGGAAGTTTAACTAAGCTATCTTTATTCTTCATTTCAAAGGAATACAATTACAATGACTTTTCGTTTTTCTTGTGCTTTCAATACAATGGACCGGTTAAGATCACTGTAACCATATTTTTTTTCCAGTATACAGTACCTTTTATTAAAGTGTTTCATCAAGGTTATTGTGTCGCCACGGAGAGGACAATGGATTTTGAGGGAAAAGAAAAACAACTAACAAAGAAATACTTAAATAAGTATGACGTTAATATATTAGTGTAGGAGAGCGTCTGTGCAACAAATTCAAGATATTAACCTATGTTACTTTAAACAACTTGTTTACAGTAAAAACGACGATTTTTGTTTTTTTTTTCTTTGTGTATGTTTATGAAATAAAGAAACACAACACGATAATCTATGCTGGAAACTTTGAGACTTATCTTAAAATAAGACACAAGCAGTGTCGCCGAACACCAGGGAACCTTGAGAGTAATTTCCTCATGCTAGTGGACTCGTCAATGCATAATCATTTTGAGTACCACTATCTTGTGCTCCCCCCCCCCCCCCCCATCCCAAGCACGTATAGAATTCCGTAAATGAGACCAACATTTCCCAAAGGTCTTTGCAGGTTTCCTTTTGCGTGAGTGTTTATCAGGTCAGTTACAATTCAGACAGGTTTCTTCCACAGGAGTTGATAGGGGCAATAACACATACGTGCCGGCTTGAAATAAAAGTACTTCTTTTCCATATGAGGGGCACCTCTCCAAAGTAGGGACATGACTACCCTTATCCTTTTCCGTGATCAGTTTTCCCCACCTTTCTCCCTCCAAATGTAATTTACTTAATTCTTAACAAGAAGGGGTTCTCAGTAAAGTGACATAAATCGGACTTCCAAGCAAGTAAGATTTATCGTTTTAGACTATATCTTATTCAAACCTCTCTCTGCCCCCCCCCCACCCCACACCAACCATTGCCACCACCACCCCACACCAACCATTGCCACCACCACCCCACACCAACCATTGCCACCACCACCACCCCACACCAACCATTGCCACCACCACCCAATATTCGGCTAAAGTTCTGTGTAGTTTTCGCTTACACTTTAGTCTCGATACTTTAAGCCAATCCACATTGATGTCTTCATGTAGAGTGCTGCCGAGATGCCTTCGAGGTCCATATCTTCGAGGAGCGCGAATTCTCCAAACCGTTCAGAAATATGAAATATGACATACCCTTTACATAGTTCTCGAGTCCGGCCTTCTCGTTTGGTGACAAATAAGCTGTGATCCACATCGATGGTGAAGAATTCGCTGAGGTTGTCGCAGAAATCGGGAACCTCGCAGACTTTGGGCGCGAATTCCCCAGTCGAACTGATGTAGAGTTCCTCTTGCAGGAATTCGTTCAAGAGTTCCTGGTCGCCCTCGTTCGTCACGCATTTCAAGTTTTTACCTCCGTCGATGGTGAAGTACTGGTCCTGTATGGCCATGTTAACGTACGCCCCTACGTAGTCCGAGCGATCGAGGAAACTCACGGGCACTTCTTCGTTGAAGAAGGGTTCGTAAAACTGTCCTTTCGGAGCCACGAAGAAGTCACGAATCGGGAGACTGAATAACTTGTCTCCACCCTGAAATCGCAGGTTCGGGACACTGATTCGAAGAAACCCATCGAAACTGTAAGATGTACTTTCGGATGCATGCTCATTCAACAACAGTGATGTGTCTACGAGGTTACCGTACGTTAAAGCCACAGCCGTAAAGTTCGGGAGAATGATCGTCGAGGCCACTGTATAGAACGAGAAGAGAATGAATCCTTTTCGGATTAAATCAGGGATAGTATCGGGTGAGGATATGAAAATATTATCCTGTCCTAGGTGTAAATGTTCAGCTTCGTTCACCACTGAACAATGATGTCAAAAATACTTCAAAGATCTACTCTTAAAAATTGGTAAACTGACATGTAAGGATATATCACATATCGGGCAACTGCATACCTTAAAGGTATGATTGTTCGACAGAAAAAAAAAAATTAGATACCAACTCCGATCCAGTACCCCGATCATAATGAAAATCCCCAAGATCAAATTCTGAAAGCCTTGGTGACAGTACGTTGGCTCTACCTGTCCAAACAGAATGGAACTAACCCCCCACCATCGCTGTGGGCTTAAACGTTCCTCAGTCAGTTAAAATCCCAGCTCAAGGCTCGTTATTCTTCTGTAATGTCTCCAGAATTCCACTTTTTGAGAAGTTTCTGTCACGTAGCCTGTACTTTGGTGTGTAATTACATTTTTATACTTTGTATGTTTTTGAAAAGCGCATACGAATGTGTTTTTAGAGCCATGCGTTCTGTAAGTGTCTGAATATTACTTTCTTTTTTTTTGTTTTTGGCACACTTTTTTTAGACAGTGACATACGGGGGGGGGGGGTTAGGGTTAGTGTTTAACTGCGTAGGGAGCAACAACCCCACCCCTCGACAGAAGAATGCAGATGGAGATCGAAGTTCCATCGATCTCCCAAACCTCGAGAGAATTTATTCACCCGTATGGTATCATTTTTCTATGGCACTGGTTCAAACAAACAAAGCTTGTTGCAACATGGGCTTCCTTCTTGGAAACCTTCCTTCTTGTAATTTTGGCCTCACAAATGCAACAACTGCCAAACGAGGAAGTACCCCAATAGTTAGGTTTGTAATAGCTCTACGGCCTCGCTTTGCTTTAGAATATAATACAAAAAGTTGCCGTTGTTTGTAATCTCACCTACGCCGGCTTTGCGATAAGATACGCTCTTGAGACGTATTTACCATTACGCATTTTGGGGGTTTATATTTTTACTTGTACTCTAGTGAGACGAAAACAAGATTGCAAGATCTAACCTTATGGATCTGATCGTTTTGGTCAACTTTGTTTGCCTTAGTTACCGGTTTCCTTGTTGTTTTAATTCAGTGAACTCATCGCACCTCTATTTCTCCCAATCACTTATTCCTATCACAGCCTCTCTGAAATTCCTCCACATGTGAAATCAAAGCAATGGGCCCTGTGCTGTGTAATATTAGCGAGTCTGCATCTATCACATTTGCTGTCAATCAGAGAGGGCAACCAATACACAATTTTGATTACCCCTAGCCAAAGAAATGTAGCTTGGGGTAATGATCGAGTGACTGCCTCTAAAATTTCCTGACAATATTAAATGTCTCGTGGACTGTGAAGCTCTCCTCCAAGAACTCGCTATGCCATAGAATGTTTGCACCTATCTTATCATCGTCTAGAAGGTTAGGTTTACTCCAACCATGGGGACGCTGCAATAAAAAGCACCTTTTTGTTGAACTGACAGCATCTTCATTTTATTAGGAACATTACCGAACGAGGTGACGATACACCTATTCTGTGATGTATCGTCATTCTCGACTTGCAGACGGGGGAAGACAAGAGGAAAGAAAAATTCCTTTCCAGTAAAAGAGCAGCGGTAACAGCAGCAAATAGTAGTGTCATGGGTATTTCTTACATGAAAAACTGTCATGACTTTTTTTTTTCATACACCACCACTGAGGTCTTATGTAACAAGAAAGGACTGATTTCCAGGCTTGCAAGTGGCTCACAAATTTCCCCAAATTGGATCCCTGCAATTAATTTCAATTTAAATATGCTGTTTTGAGGTGAGATATGCTTTAGACGTTTACACTTGTATGACAGAACGATCGCTTCAACATTTTGTGTGGTGTATGTGTGTTTACGTTCCAGTCATCGCGTGTATATACCACGATGTGTCTGACGTCACCACCTCTTGCGTCACGAATGACATGTAAAACTACATGTGAAGTAATAAGCGAATGAACTGAACTACGTGAATTTTTTTTGTAAACATTTTAACAATTCCAGATTATAATTACTACATTAATAACAAGATATAAGAACATGCAAAAGTATTCTGATAATAGTCTCAGCTCATCATAAGTGCGAAACAAGACACTGGCAGACAAAAGATTTTCATCAAAAAATAAGCAAAGATCAGCTGGCAAGTAAATCCAGTCGGTCATGGATTAAGCTAAGTTCTTCAACCAAAAGAAACAAGTGAAATTACTTCGCTTATTTTTTCGTCCCCTGAAAGAAAGACAAACAAAACAAAGTAAAGCAGCTACAGCAGACTGACCGTTTTCTCGTAAGGTTTTGAGCCTCCGGAGATACACCCCATCGGCATAGTGAATTTTAGCTGACATTACGCAGTGAACAGCTGGGACACTAGCAAACATTGAATAAAAGGATGATTTAACTATATTAGTCTTTAAAGTTATTAATAATGCCCATGTTTTATAGAAGGCAAAGTCACAAATAGAAATGGCGCAATGAATCACATACCCTCTCCGCTATCTTCAATCCTCGTATAGGTCACCGACTTAACTATGCCAAGACCCTTGTATTTTCTCCACTGTCGAATAGCCAAAGAAGCCCCGCCCCCGTCCTTTTATTCCCCGGTGGTCCGTCCAGGGGGTTGTAAAGACTCATTGGTCTCTATACTCTCCCCATACCCTCCAACCCCTCCACACAGTAATCCACCATCATCTTGGCGCTTAAGAAATAAATCACCCTGAGACGCTGTTGATCCTGATGAAGAAAATGTAAGACTCGCAGTGCACGGGAGATTACAGGGGAAACGTGGGGGGGGGGGTCCAGGTCAAAAAGCCATAGAGATCTTTGACCATAAATATAGTATATTAAAATGACTATGTTGACATGAATGAACAATACAGACGAATAATTGACATAACAATATTGACACTTACCTTCCTCCCCGAGCATATCACGAATGGCGTCAACCACTAACGCCTTTTTAACTGGGAGCCTCACTTCGACCCCCTCAAAATTGACGTAGCGACCTTTTAGTTTTGTAATAGTAGACGAACCCCGTTGAACGAAGCAGACGAGAATCAGGAATAACAGCTGTCGAAAAAGAAGCATCTTGGAAGTGATTGAAAATCCTGCTCGATATCTGTTAAAGCCAACGTAAAGACATCTAACGCTATTCACTGCTCACAGGTAAACGGTCACACTTGTAAACGGTAAAAGTCTCCGGTTTTCTGTTTTATATCCGGCAGAAGTTGATTTCGAAGTATCCCATGTTTACTAGTGGCGTTCGCTCACCGCGCTGTACTGTTGTTTTCGTTACTGAAAAATCGTCATAAGGGTCACAGTGCATGAATTCTATAGTTATGGCGTCTCGGTATTCAAATGAGCGCTGCGGTAATCTTGCGTGACACCCAACACGATTCTACATGGGAAAAAATCCATGCCACGGAAGATACTGCAACACTCCCTTGTTTTTACAGTGTACGACTGTGTAACTCCGTAGCCACAGGCATAAGGGCCGGGGAGGGGCAGGAGCCCCGACCTAAATTTTTTTCGGAACAGTAAAACCTGACTAGATTGCTTTTCATGGGGAAAATTAGGAATTCCAAGAGACAAGTTAGAGCAGAAATTGATAAACAAATAAGGTCAAAACTAAATCAAAAGTCAAAACTAATATATATATATATATGTATGATCCATGTATTCTTCAATGCAATAAACCCAAAACTTCAAAACGTATTCCCTTTGTACTCACACATAATGCACAGCTCGATACCTTTCTTACTCAGGAAATAATAGACCATTTTGTCTCATAACAAAGAAATCAAAGAAATTTGGCCACCCCTCCCCCTGTTATTGCTAGAAAAGACCCCCTAATCTTCACCCAACTTTTGTTAGGAGCAAATTAAAAACCACCAACCCCCCAGTCTTTGGGTAACGTTAAATGCGGCAAATTACGATGCAGGGTCTGCGATCACGTGAACACTGATCGCACCTTTCTCCTAGGCCCCTCTGGCACGATACGTAGTCCTATTTTTTCCAATTGTGATACCTCTCATATAATTTATCTCATTGCAAATATTTTCATGTATTTTTTCATTTTTTTTTATTTTTTTCCATTTATACATATGCAATATGATAGCTGATCACAGTGACAGAGAACTTCCTCACTATACTTTAGGCAAATTAGTGTTGATTATTTTTTATGTCTTACAACATCTTTTCAATGATATGACAGTACGTGGTATGGGTACGGATATAGTACAACACTGCTGTCTAACTTCAAAGAAATTGAGACAAGGACACAATGGCAAATGTAGAACTAGTCTGACCACAATGTTCGAGCAAGATGTCCATCCACTCCCCCTCCCACCACGCGGCTTCTTTTTTGTAACCTTCTCCTTTTCAGTCTCACCAAAACTTTGTGGCTCTTTTTTTTTTAGACTGTAATACTGCGAATCACAATCATTGTAATGTTAGCTTTTTGTGGGGATATGTGCAAAGCGGTTGAGTCGAACATATCCAATAATCACTGGCATTATGTAGGAAATAAATTCAGGTACCTGATATATATTACAATGTCCCATCAATGGCAGCACCCAGTGGCACTGATGAGTTCAGTGAGCAGATGTCAATCATTTTCACCCACAGATCGAGGCTGAGAAGGATCATCAATGTATCAGGAGGATTCTCGTTATTGATGTTTTCTTTTACCTCACTGTCTGTATTATCCCAAAACTCTACCCTGGCTATACCTAAAAAATGGTACTGAAAGAGGTCTTCCTGCATGCCACAATATGGAAAGAAGGGAGGGTGGGGGACTTAAATATTTAACCTCAGTCACATAATTCGAATTCTTATGTGTGTGTTTTATTTGTAGGAGGGGGGATATTGTGTTAAATTTCAGCAAGTTTATGTGATTTCAACCATGACTTCTCGTTACTGTCCCAACTTACCGTCAAAGTTGTTGAGTTCTTCCAGAAGTAACTTATTTTTTATGATGTCAATGTGCAGATATATTTTACGATCTATGGCCTTTCGGTGCCGTTCCAACTTGTCTTCAAAGTTATTTCTTTGAGAAGTAACTTACTTTGTTATGAAGTTGATGAACAAGTAATTTACGTTTGACTTAACATTTTTTTTATTAGCTTATGAGCCACCAATCATTCCTAACGACCTAGTTGTCAGGAATCAATATTATGTCGAAATTAGCCACGAAACTTTGTCGTCACGTCTTCCTACCTAACTTCTTTATTAGAACTGGAAACGATTGAAAAGTAGTAGGGTTCACAGAAAAAGACATCATGAAACACCTGCGAGTCCCTGTAGAGTTTTCTCCTTTTTTTTTTTTTTGTTGTTGTTGTTGTTGTAATAGTTCTCTTTGCCTTGAGGATGGTCGCTTTATTGGAATTGAATCACAAATGTATTAGGTCATCCATGTCAAGATGACTGTATATTTGGTCCACGTGACGATCAATCATACAAGCCTAGCTGCTCCATGAACCCTGGAGAGGATGCAGAGCCATTTTTAAAAATGTTATAGAAAATTGATACATCATGTGACAAAGTAAGATACTAACATCTGTCAAGGATGGCTGGATGAAGGCCCATTAGCTGTCTGCACTCTGTGGAAACTTCGACCTCTCGGAAACTTGGGGCTTTCTGTATAGTTAAGTTCAATAGTCACATTGTTTACTGGAACTCCTATTCATAATTAACGAACAAGTTGAATTGTAATTGGGAAACTTTTTTTGTAATGAGTCCGTTGAATATCTAGACATCATTCATAGCGAGGCTGTAGGCCGGGCTATACATCCAACAGAAAAAATGCAACGCAATTTTCCTATATTGTGGACGGTGAACGTTATTAGAGTAGACGACCTGTGAAACTCGTCCGTTCTCCTACGCCCCACTGCACGGTCATTGAAACTAACCCTTTAACCTAATGACACTAACATCCTTGTGACTGGCCACGCGAAATTGGCTTTCTTGGGCCAAATTAATAATTTTAGCAGAATCGGCCCATGTGGTAAACCTACGGAAACATCCGCACCAATAACGACTGTGAAGACGAATATTACTGTACAAAATGTTAAAGGAGAAGGAAAGTCAGGACATTTGACACAATTAAATGAGAGACTAACATTTGATGAACACCATCACCAAATTTCATTCAAATATGTTGTTTACTTTCCAAGATATTGCAATTTGAATGTTCATAAAAATTAATCAGGAAGCTGCCATTTTAAGATTGTGATCACATCACTGGACCACGTGTGATTGGAAAAGCTTTTGTTTTTCTTTATATGTTACTGTCAATATATTTTTAACAGGCATGCATAGATTCAAATCAGAGTATTAATGAATTGATTATTGCATGATACACCTCAGTAATTCAACACAAAATATGTACGAGTGTGTGTGGATTTGCAGCAATTTCAGGTAAAGAAAACAAAGAAATACATTAAAATTCCTGCTATCAGTGGTTATGTGACATCATTATTCGACTTACTCAAGTTGGTTTACATTCAACTTGGACAAAAATGGCAGCACCCTTCTCTGAATTTCAAAAGTGTGTAACTTGGATAGGAAACAATATTTCTGAATGAAACTTTGGGAAGTTGTTTGTCAAACACTTCTGCTTCATTTTGATAAACAAGTTCCCAGGGTTTCCTTCTCCTTTAACTAAAAATTCAAAGCAGGCAAGTGGCTGTGAATCGTTTTTACCACAACGGCATCCAGGAACCGACATATTTTCCTCGGTAGAGCCATACACGTTTTTAAATTTGGAGGTATAAGAGTCTGACCTGCTATGAGCCTGAAAATTTTGCTAAGTCAAATCAAGGATATTTAGAAATGGCTAAAAAAGCAATCAATCATAATGTAATGTCAAACCAATCATTTGTAAATTCAGATCGAGATGTACCAAATAAAACAAAATCAAAATTGATCATGGATTGATTATTAACTCATATTGTCGATGAATAGTGAGCAATTTCCAGTTTCGAGAATAATTTTATTGAAATCGTTTCATGTATCAATACCTTGCTGATCAGAAGAGCAGACTCGCGTAGTCTCTTAGGTCACCCAACACTTCCTTTAGGCCTGGGCATTGAAAATGGAGTCTGCCTTGGATTTTAAAACAACGTCACGTTAAGCCTGCGTTAAAAGTTTAATCTTTAAATAAGATTTTACACAAGATATACGGTTAATTTCACACAAGACGTGGAAAAGGCCCCTCACAATGACTTGTCGTGTTTGCCTCATCGCGAAGGCACGGCTAATTACTGAACGTAAATCTGTATTTAGTACATTAATAAGCAGCAAAATCGATGCATATTGCTTTTTGGAAGAATTAGCTTTTGAAACACGAGATCTCAAAATAAAGAATATCTGGAGGCCAGTTTCACGAGGCCCTAGAAGTGACATTTCCCTGCAATCTGGGGATTTTCTTTGAAACAAGTCTCCTTTTAACTTACCCGCCAACCAAATGTGGCTGTCCACCTTGATGGTTAAAACGTGAATTAGCCTCCCACTCCAAAAAGGAATAGCATTGTAAACAATTATGATAAAATTTCAACAATTTAATAAATAACTGAGTGTAATTTTCTTGAACATGTTTTTAACTTTTTGTTCCAACAAAAAGTTGCACTCGAACGCTTTGTGTGAGATTATGTCAAACAAAGCAGTAAGTTGCGAACTCATACTTACAATACATACTATTTTTCGATTAGGAAGCTGTCATTTTAAAAATAACAATTTCCTGTTCGGATATGAAAAGTGGTCTGAGGACGCTGTCTCAGATTACGAAACATGTAAGTCACACAAATGATGATGATGATGATAATGATGATGATGATGGTGATGATGATGATGATAATGATGATGATGGTGATGATGATGGTTATGATGCTGCTGCTGCTGCGGCCGCTGCTGCTGCTGCTGCTGATGATGATAATAATGAAACTGATGATGGTGATGATGATGATGATGGTGATGATGATGATGGTGATGATGCTGCTGCTGCTGCTGCTGCTGCTGATGATGATGATGATAAAGATAATAATGAAACTGATGATGGTGATGAAGATGGTCAGCATAATGACGATTATATCGAATGTAGATTGTGACGATAGTGATGGTGGTGATATGACGATGATAACGATGGTAATGATGATTATGATTATGTTATATGTATGACGAAGATAATGGTAATAATGATAGTTATGACCATTATGGTGACGATAATGATGTTTAGGACTGATGATGATGGTGACGGTAATGATGATTATGATGAGGGTGATGATAATGATGCTGAGCATCATGATATTGTTGATGATGATGACCCCTGTATGTTATACCTCACAGGGTACGTCTGCTTAGCACGTTTCGACTGTACAAATTTTGGTTACGATAGTAACTGTGGTCCTGACAATAATATTTGAACTCAGGGTAATGATGTGGAAGAGTAACATCAGCCAAGAATGGTATATTGCAAAAAGTCATAAACGTGTATATCGGCTATCAATAACATCAAAGATATAATTGCACAGGCGTTACTGATACACAGGCGTTGCTAATACACCTTTCAAGAAATCATGGCATGTATATTTTGACGCCTTATCTTGAGGACAAACCCTATGACCCCACGGACGATTGCACTTGCATGTGGTATGTCCTAAAATAGAGGTTTTTTAAGTGAAGTCACGTCCCCCATAGAAACGTCTTATTGATTGGATGGAAAGCAAAACAACTTGCTTACACACGCGCATGCCGTGCCGCCCCGTACACTGATCTCTATATTAATGTACAGATCTGTGGTACCGTACGGTGATGTACTGCTGCCTACTACCAAGGCGTCTGCTTCTTTCTTCATTTGCAGGAAATAGGTGGAACGTCAGCTCGGGCTTCTTGCCTCTCTGATTCGTACAGATTACGGCTACGCAGTTAAGGACCATTTGGGATTGTCAAATGTGAAAGTTTCTGGCAGGTTATAATAAACGACTGTCACTCATATACATGTGGAAGTTCGTCCCTCATAAGCTTTAGAAATGTATTGTTTGCAGCTACTGAAGTAAACGAATTGCTTGAGGACAACGCGTCTTTGCTAACATGTAGTTATTAAAAACGTCATTCACAACAATAAAAGTTTCCTATAACTCATTTTTCCCTTCCAAATTCAGTGCATTAATGCATCACTTTTTCTTTGTAGACATATGTACACTTGCACAGTGTCAGGAATGGTGATATGAAAGCATTATCTAAAGGGCTATATTTGTCTAACCCGTACATCTAAACACAATTGTAGTAGTTTCAAATGCACCCGTTGTGGAGGCTGACTTACTCACCTCTTAAGAATTACAATCCTCTTTTAAAATAAATAGTTAAACTATGAATGTCGCCGATGAGAAGGGACATATACCGAAAATATTTGAGGACAAAACTCATATATGATTCTAGACGCTCAATTGTCTGCGTGTCTGAATGTGATATACATGTGTCTACTTTTACTCAGTAGCTGCAAATCATCAGTCCGCACTATTTCCGAACTGACTAAATAATGGCTTAATCTTGTTTCAACTTTTTTTTTTGCCTTTTCTGTGAATTTAACATAAAAGCAATTTTGTGTGTAGTCGTTGAGATTTAGCCAAAAAGGGGAATGGTGCAATCCCGCTCAGCTCATGTTTACATACCAGTTACAATATTCGCATTGGCAAACTAGGTTCGATGCTCTTTTGAGGCTATGAGACCACCAATGTTTGTGATATTCATTTCAGCTGTCATAGAATTATAACATCGACATTAATCTGAACTTCCACAAATTTGAATTACCCCTATTATTGTCAGACAATGGTTCATTTAATGTATAATAAAAAAGGAGAATGGGAGTCAACGTTAATTGCCCTTGAGATTTTCTAACTCGCGGTAAACACAGACCACATAATTAAAGCCAGAAAAGCATTACCCTTAGGAATTTGTATTGCACGTTTAGCTAGGCTACATAGATCAGTCGTTTCAATAAACGGTTTATACATTCTTTCTCATGGCTATGTATGTGTATACTCACAGGCGATGTACTCATGTTTTGTACTCGTCGATTACAATGCTCACTCTCAAAGGCTATGTACTCAAATTCATGAACTACAGACGATGTTATCATACCTAAATACTTAATTAGATAATAAACGATTGCAAAATAGCTCACAGAAAACGAACTCATAATTACAAATTATAATGCTCATACTTAATGCTCTTACATTACTCCTATCAGCACATAGGCCATGTACTCACATTTATGTACTATGGGACTATGTATACACAGTACCCCGTAGTTGGCGAGCCCCCAAAATTGGCGCTTCCTTCAAAAATTACTCGCTATCACTGTGGCAACGTTGCTGAAATGAGCCTAACCTTTTTTAATCTAACCACAATTACGTATTTCATTTCAGGTACGTTTCCTCTAAATAAGGGCTCGTTTGTGACATTTAAAATATCGGCGATGGATTCCTTAAGTGCGCCAATTTCGGGGTACTGTACATACTCATACTTAATAGTTAATGCACAAATATTCATGGCTTACACACTAAAACTCCAAAGTGGATGAACTCTTACTATACTCTACTTACATTACCTTCATACAGATAATGAGATCTTATGCTCTCATGGCCAAATCGTCTGGTCATTATGCATGTATTCGTTATATATATCTGTGAGAATTCTTGATACTTTAGTAACAGCAGACTAGATTGTACACCGGTACTCAGTGTTGGAGTTACCAAACTTCACTCGTATCGCCACCACGTGAACCCGTGGAACGCTATAAGTTTGCCCCCAGCAAAGAAATGCGTTCAAACTTTTTCTCATGGGTCATATTTGTTAATGACCCAAGAGAAAAAGTTTGACCGCATTTCTTTGCCGGTGGCAAACTTTTTCTTTCGGCCATTAACTTATTCATTAAAACTTTAATGCAAGAGTAAAAAGGGGGAACCTATTGTATCAATCATAATGTCTTACAACTCCAGCTGTTATTAACATTCCCGTGACATGTCAGGTTAACTTCACGGAGTGAAGAGATCTGCCTCCATGTTTGATAAATAGGTTTGGTAAATTCATGGTTCATCGGGACAATTATTGCGAGTAATGATATCATGGAAGACGGACTAGCACAATTGAAGTAGTTTTGGGTTGCCTGTCTTTCGTTTGTCTATTTCGTATCACGTGGTTACATACTTTTCGATTAGTTATATCGAATGACGCATTTTACTTTCACTTGAAAATTTTTACGTACACTCTGGCGGTACCAGGAATCGTTTACCTAACAAACATTTTGATTGTAATGTTGAATAACAATTTGTGTTAACTTTTTTTTCTCCAAATTTACAAGATGTGAATTAATTGAGGGTATGTCGTTCAAGAGACTGGGTGAAGTGACTTATGCGTTTGTCGATTATACAATCAACTGAAAATGTTGAATCTTATTTTGACAGGACGTGCAGCATAGCTGTCGTTAGAAGGATTAATAAGAGCCACTGTCGGTAAGCTAAAGGGGTAAAAAGTTTTTTATTTCTTTTCAATTTTACCGTTGTCAAGAACACCAAGATATCGAGAAATGAAACTTGGGGGGGGGGGGTAAGAATAGCAAATAATGCCACTGAATCTAGTTGAAAAGGGGTAGCCATCTTTGCTTACAGCATTTAACAAATCATTAATCTGTTTGACTCTATATACTCTCTGCAACTCGCAGCAGAAGACGATTAACGATGACTTCCACTTGTTTTCGAATCTTTAAGAACTAGTTGCCTATCAAAGCCATTGCACTATCATCGTACTGGGTAGTATTCACCCAGGATTGAATTTCACATCATGAGAGAGATTACAGAATTCACTAATCAAGTGATACGTATGGAGAACAATTTTTCCAGAAAAATACATGCTACATGAAAATATCCTACATGAAAATATTCGTCCTTTATTAAAATCAACATAATGATCATCGATTTAACTTAGTACTTTACGTGAACGAAAAGAAAGTAGTGTTGATGGCGACAACCTAAAAGCAGTTCGGCGAGGCGTCCTTGTGGCGTTGGATGTATGTGGCTGTTTGTGTGTGTGACAGGTAGGTGGGGGGGGGGGGGGGGAGAACGGCAGTGAAAATCATCATCGAAGAAGGGACGAAATGTAGGAATGAAGAATAAAACAGAGACTCGTCGGTGAATTGCTACTTCTATTGGAATATTTAGCGAAACTTTTACACTTTCACTCATGTTATTAGTCTGTCAACCTTTCTTAGAAATGTTCATTTAATCACTTGACATTGTCGTTTACTGATTTCTGTAGACCCTATGACAACAACAACAAAAAGTCTTCCACTTCTGCTATATATACTGACATTTTACTACTTTTGCTTTCTTCTGAGTCTGCGTTTTGTTGTCTCTGTCACAACAGAACCGCAAGAAAATATACTAACAGTTATTGGACGTTTCTAGGTGATCTGTGCACTTGTTCAATATGAAGAGTATACAGCAAGTGATGAGATACATACAAGAAGTGATTGAGGAAGGTCAATAACGTGAGAGTAACATAGTCTATGAGGTTCGGTCGTTTGGACTAATAGAAGTACAACATTATAATCTACTACATGCATATTACATCCTTCCACACATTAAAAAAAAATAACGAGAAACCCACAAACCAAGATCCCCCCACCCCCACAAAAAATGCTCATAACAAAACGATGGATTGTGACACAAGTACAGGAACTGCTAAGGGGTTTCGATTTTGGTCAAAATATTACAAGTTGCATTACTCATTAGGATGAGTCTAAAGCCACATTTTTATCGATTGTTCATCGCGCTTTTGGTTATGTAGAGTATTTCATTTTTGTCTCTGCATAACACAATCTTTGACTTTTTCTTTATGAAGGTGGGGGATGGAGTGTTCGAAAATTATCATATGATCTATTCCATGCTCTCTTTGTCTAATTATCAATTATTGTTATTAAGCGTCTTAAAAGATGGATGTCTGAGTATCGGAGATATTCGGCATGAATAGCTGCCCAACACAGTGGCAGTCGTAGAATCAACTTGCGAATGACGATGCCATGCAAAAATAGCCAATGCCCTGATCAAAACAAATATGAACGTTAACTAATGACCTAATTAGTCCACCTAGGCCAATATGCCAATGGGGTTCGTGAACAATTTATACATTGATAGCAATACAAAGCCTTTTAAGTTATCCAGAAGCTCAATGTCTGGCAAGAACATAATGTCAAATGTCAGTGCTACTAAATGTGGCGCTTTCCAATCACATAATGTTCGCATCGACTTAGAAACCTATACGCCTTATTTAAAACCGTTCCCAATTTTCCACATTCTGACCTTTCCAAGTTGCCGAGAAGAGGTGGCGACAGCCCCACATCTGCCAGTCCTCCTTCAATCTAACATTCCTTCATGCTTGGTAAGAATCCTCAACTCCTATTGGCGCATTACAGCCAGGTGACCGTGCATTATCTGGTCGATAATACACATCAATTTTTAGAGTAAAATCACCGGCGGATGAATACAAAGAAAACGTAGATCGACTATTTGTTGTCATTTACTATCTTACACAAAACAATTGTGGTACTTTGTCAAACGCGCACGAACATTGTTGACACGTCGTTAATGGTGTTTACCTTTTTCGTGGTTCATTTTCAAAGAAAATGCGGTTATTTACAAACCTAAATTTTCTTTTGTTTTAGTTTTCTTCATCACAATCTCACCGTCATGAGTAAACAAGGTTAATCAACCGTGAACCTGTGCATTAAGGCTTGAAAATGATGATTTCTATGTGAAATGACAACGTGATGGGAATCCAACATTGTAGTGCATTGTTATCGAAGAAATGCCGATATATATCATACTTTTCTTTTATGTACAATTAGGGTACATTTGTGCACTGTATCTTCACTCTGTGAGGTTCACGCCTGGCAAGTATCGTTTGGTGCCCACGAGGGATACGTGTACACGTCATATACCACTTGTCCCATGGAATTTATCAGAGCGTTAGCCATCAGAATCCCGACAATGTTTAGCAAGATTCCGGCTTTGACCTGTTGATTGAGAATATTCATAAAAGTAATGGCAAAGTGGAAAATTTGCAGTCGGGGGAAATGATTTGCCTTTGGGCATCCGATGTACAAATACACCAGTCCGAAACACGATGAGACATCGCTCTACGCGATGATAACCTTAGTTTGTTCAAAACGTCATCATATACATCTGTAGGGCGATGTTCATGACCAAATCTGTGATCGCATAGACAGATTTCTTAACAAAGTTGAACACCTCTAACGTGTATGAAGGTGTTAGAATTGTTAGTTGCGTATTTCATCTTTTCCAAAAAAAAAAAAAAAAAAAAACTGTTCGAATCATTCAGGACATTTCGTCATTGAATCTTGTCATTTGTTCATTTTTTGTTCATTTGGTCATTACGCATGATCCTTGTGAGAGATATCGCCGTTTAAAGTTACGTACTTTTCCGATTTCTGGGATGTTCACCAAAAATCGACAGTTTCGGACACGTCAAGTCTGAGGAGTTTGGGACTTGTTTATATGGCTCATGAACATTGCGGACACAGTTTCACGGTGTGACATGCTAAAATAGGGAAACGGTGAACAATGTTCATGGACAAACGTATAGTCGTGTAGACGGGGCATTAGGGTGAAGTCGAAAGATCCTTACTGTCATACAAGATACAGATTGTTGCGACATCATCATGAATAAAACCCAACAAATAACGGAAGATGAGGTGTGGAAGATGAATTGAGAGGTTTAATCATATGTAAAGAAAAAGACAAACGAATTTTATACGATGTAATTCATGAAGAGAAGAGTAATTCCAATGACAGTAGGCTAACTTCGTTGACACATTCCAATAGGGTTCCTACATAGGAACCGTAATGACAACCTAAGATAACAAACACGGGAGCCCTTGTTGAGACAAACAAGCGAAAGGTAGGCTACATACATTGCTACACTATAGGTGCATGTCGCTCGAATGACAGGGATGCAGCACTTGCAGACGTTCAATTTTCACTGTATCACATGCAAGGATTCTATTACCGCTTTAAGAAGTAAAGGCTTTCACACAGTAATGCCCCGGTCACACTATAGCAAATCGCGTACTGCGACTGCTTGCAACTGGGTCATGTTTGCTACATCTCCGCACGGACTGCGTCGAGTTGCATCGAGTTTGCGACTAGTTGCATGGGTTGCAAACGAGTCGCTAGTTGCTTCATGTGCTCCGGTGCGCACCGGGGCACACAAAGCAACTGCTTGCAACTAGAAATACCTTGCAACTGGTTGCAGTCTGTTCCCCGATGTGCTGTAAGAATGCTGCGATCTACTGCGCTTATCGCCGAACATTCCCAACACGATCTGCATCTAAACTAGCAACTATACGACAGAGTACAACAGTCTCATACTATGGGGTGGAATGCTGCGTCGTGCGGCGCTGTATTGCGAACATTCGCTGACAAGAGCAGTACCTCCTTTTACCAGTGCCATCTTTTACCTCCCTAAAAACTGGTCCAAACGCCGTCTGCGAGCGAATGTGCTGCTAACGTACTGCGAACATGCGCAACACGACGCAGCAGCTACTGCAAACTAGTATTCGCCCAATCCCCCCCCCCCCCCCAACATATTCTCTACCTCGCCTGGTTGAAACCGGCTGCAAACAAGTCTCAACATGTTTGCAGCACGACGCAGCATGGCGACTGCACACACGGATTTCAACTATTCATACAGCAGCCACCACACGTCACGTTTTTGGTTTCCATGATAATCGTAACCTTTGTAATCATGCATGTGTGTGTGCACGTGCGCGTGTGCGGGGGTGTGTGTGTGTGTATGTCTGTGACGCCCTACCACGTAAACACGATATCTCAAGCAGGGAAGCTTGGACGGATCCCATATTTGGTATGTAGGTGTACCACATTGAGAAGAAGAACCCTATTATTTATGGTGGAGGTCAAAGGTCATTTGGGGTCAACAGGGTTCAAATTGTGAAAATATTGTAAGCACAATAATTCAAGAAGGGCAGATGTCCCAATTAGATTGTAGGTTTATCTCATCGAATCTACAAAAATTTTCATTTTCTTTAGTGAAGGTCAAAGGTCATTTGCGGTCAACAGGGTCACAGTGTAGAATTCTTGTAAACATATTGTCTCAAGAAGGGAAGCTGGACAGATGTCACATTCAATGTGTAGTTGCATCTCATTTACAAGAACGTTAGTCTTTAATGGAGGTAGAAGGTCATTCCATGCCAACAAGCGTCAAATTGTGAACATGTAGATATGATCTCAAGAAAGGAAGCTTGTGCAGATCTCATATTTCATATAAAGCATACGTAGCTCAATATGACACATACTAATGCTATTATATCAGATTCCACAAAAAATTCTCTTAATCGAATCATCGAAACCGCAATGCATTTCTGCATTCTGGTTATATACTTGTGGGTATGTCTGACTGCAAACATGCGCCGATAGTAGTAGTACATCGCAAAACGTTCACAGTAGATTGCGGAACAGTCGGCATACGCTGCATGCCCCGTCGCAGCTCAGGCCCCGACCGTGTTGCGCGCATTCGCCGTCGTTCACCTATCAACGCAACATAGCACACCGCGTTTTGCAAATAGTTGCACGTTCTGGTTTGCAGACCATTCGCAGTTCATCGCAGAATAACGCAGCCAAGTTGCAGTACTGTCTGCGTCACACTGCCGCCCCGATTGTAGACGGCACTAGTTGCAAGCAGTTGCATGCCATTTGCAATTCCATGAGTTGCAGTACAGTCGCAGACACGTTTTTTCGTAGTGAGACCGAGGCATAAGTAAGTAGTCTGTGAAAGACTAGACTTTTCAGGACCAATGTAAGGAGAACAATCATCGCAGTTTACATACCATGTCCAAAATGCTGATTGTTCCAAATGAAAAGACGATAGCATTCGGTGGTGTAGCTGCAGGTAGCATGTAGGCATAGGTACAGGCGAGAGTGACCGGTATCATCAGGTACAAGGGATTGATACAGAGACTTTCCGCCTGCAGGTTGACCAATACAAGGAGAAACGGAACATTAACATTCAAACTTTCTTATAATTTTGGATATTTGACTGACTGAAACGCAAAGCTTTTTTTACGTGGGATATCGACGTAACTGTCATAACCCACACGGATTTAACTTAATGTTAAATGCTGTGGACTGTTCGTACAACATGCACTTTTAAAATAAATTTTGGACATAATACATAATTAATTTGTGATGCGATTGTATTTAAAAGGAGCAGGATACCGCGGATCTGAATTAATGAAATATATCATTATCAATCGATCAATCAATAATAGTGTTAATCCTTCAAATATAGTTACTATATACTGCCTGCTTATTGTAGAGTGGGTTGCGGTTGGTAATACTCTATACGAAAGGCGAAAACAGACCATTGATGATTGGTTGTACCTGTCTTTGCAGTTTAGTTGATGTAGTGGAACCATAGGAGTGTATTGACAAAACAACGACTGAGAAGAAGACTTCGAGTAAAGTCAAATGACGTCATGCTCTGAATGAATATGTATGACAGTCTTACAACACTGGTTAATAATTTCACTTTATTATAGATCCAAGTTGTGAGTATCCTCCAGAGTGAAACGTTGACATTATTTTCTGCAAAAAATCTTCCCCCGTGGTGATCTCTGTAAAATGTGCATAATCGACTCACCAGAGATGCGCAAATAGGCAGGAATATGGTTGTCGTGGCAACGTTGCTGGTGAATTCGGTGAAGATACATAGCACAAAGGTAAGAACGAAAACCAGTGCCCAGGACGGAATGCCATCGAGAGCGCTGAATTTATCAGCTAGCCATTCCGATAATCCAGATTCCTTGAAAAAAATTAAACAAAACAAAAAAAGTAATCACAGTGGGTCATTCCACCAGTTGAGTTTGAGTTTTGAGTAAATTTGTCTATTGCTAGATTCTTTATTTACGTAAAACAGACGGAATTTTCTACGAGCAGGCATATACCCCCGACGTCTGAAAAATCAATTTGAAATATGTATCATCGTTACAGTACCTATATTGGTACACCTTACGGACTTAACATGCAAACATTTCGTACTTAAACACTGTGGGATATAACTCTAGGTTATATTTCCACTATACTTCAACAAAGGGGTTCCTTTGTCTTCTATTTTATTTTACTTATTCCCACCCTATTCGCCATTGACATTGACAGTTTCGAGGAGAATCATATTTCCTCTCTGTTATGAAGTAATGGCTTTCAAAGAAGGCCAAATACCCCCCTCCCCCACCTACCCCCCCCCCAAAAAAACAAACCCAAATATGCTAAAAACAGAAATACATGTATGCGTTCCGAAGTCCCCTTTTTTGTGAAATCTAGGTAATGCATCACAAAGTTAGTCAAGCAGTCCTTAAACTATTACGTGATTCATACCTCACATCCTTTAGCTAATGCAAATCCACCCCCTAGGAGGAGGACAATATTCCACGGTATCCTCTTTTGGGCTTGTTTCCACGTTAGCAGTGGCTCCATTGGACCTGGTTCCTCGTCGGGGTCTGGGTTTTTGTTTGTATAAAATGAAAGTTGACAGTTAAGTTGACGTTACATAAGTGCACACTCGATTAAGGCTATATTTCTGGCCTCTCAAAGAAAGGAAGGAATTATGTAATCACATATATCCACGTCACATCGAAACCTTTATCGGACATCGAATTTTGCGAGCATGTTTGCAATGACACATCAAAAAATAGTTACATTGGGGAGAGTGGAGTACGGTCTTATAGCTCCGGTCTTATTGCCAACAAAGTGAATATACTTTAGGTTTCCTACGAGGTTTCTACACCTTTGGCGCATTGACCAACACGGATTCTTTCTATTTTTTACGTGCTTCCGTCTTCGTAACATATAGAAGACGTATATCCCCGTTTTGTAAGGTCATAGTTCCTTAACCAATCTCTATACGCAGTTCCAATTTTCTTTGGTAGTGGATGGAGTTAGCAAAAGCCGAGTGGAACATCAGCGTATAACACATGGAGACTCACTGAATAGTCACGTGTCCATCGCTGAATTAGATATAGTCATCTGTATGACAGTGTACTGAGTTCAATAGTAGTCATCAAAAGTTGATGAGTTTATAGCACCACGTTACCTTTGACCTTGCTCTTAATTTTAAAACTCACTCTTTCCTTCCTCAAACACGTGATCCATGAATCAATGATGCTTGCGTATTACAAGTTTTTGATGTTTAACAAAATTCTAAATCACTTGTCAGGAAAACTTCCGTCACCAGACAGTCAGCAACAGTTTACAGTTATTTGTTTCTTTCACTTGCACCATTATAATATCTACGATTTAGAGTCAAAAATACATATTTCAAATACGTATTTTAAATATGTATTTTTGAAATATATATTTTTACATATTTCAAATATATATTTTAAAATCAGGCACAAGCACATCAGGTCCGGGAACTTCCAGCTCCTAGAATGAATCAGTGATCATATTTCATTAACTGATTGTCATCAATTTTCTACTTTTTTCTGTTTGAGAGTTTAATTTAATCATCTACAAATGATATTTGATTTTCCTCTCAGTATTCACCCCTTTTTCTTTTTCTTTGCTATTATTTAGTGATGTCACTTTGACGCTTCTCCTCTGGGATTCGTAACGGTAGTTCTTCTTTTCTGTTGATTGTAGTTACTTTTTTTCAGTGGTCACTCGCTCTGTTCAATGTCTTTCTGTTATTTCAGTGTCCTTCATGTGTCAACCAAATTTCGTTTTGTAAATTCTTCTTCCTAACGTCCGTTCTCATATGAAAAATAAATTTGAATCAAAGTTGTAAGCATTTCATTTTGACAGAGATACCAGTCTAAGCCATCCTCTTTTTACTAAATGTCCACGTCTGTGGGGTTTTTCGATGTGGGGATCACACGATCGCTGATCTAGAAGTAACCAAGATCACCCGAAACCAAACCCTTCCTACTCAGAGCTAACCAAAGTCGCGGCATCTTCGAGTTGGTAAAACCGGCCAAATCGACTTGCATGTCATGTTGCCCGAGACTATTAACCCGAGAACACCGAAGCAATGCCAGACGGTAAAACTTTCATTTTTCTGTTGAAATATCACACAATATTGAGGGATGTTCAAGAAGTGGAAAATTTGAAATGAAGTCAACAGTGCACAAATAACTGGGTCAAACGTGAGATCAATTAAGATCCAGCATGGAAGAACGATTAGAAAGTACAAATAACAAGCTGAGCGGACAAAGTGACTTCAAACCAAGCAAAAGTTTGAGGATAAAAGACCAGAGATCAAAATCTGGAAATACAAATAATTAAAATAAAATTTAAGTTGCAAGGATCAAATCTAAAGTCCGAAGACATGATGTCGGTTCCATAACTGGTCAGATAAACCTCTCATCGGTCCGAGTTCAGTGAGACCTCCCAAAACCAAAGGGATGTTTTCGGAGAGTTTCGGTTTGATCACGGTTTTGGGCGGTCTGTGCACAACTTTACTTTCTGCCCTCCTGGCAAGGAGCGGGGGGCAAGCCACAGAGAAATCACTACCCGGACTACACCAAGGCTGTCCTCATTCCTGATGTCACCTCTGTCATCAACTTAAACCTCCCCCCGCTCTGAGTTCCCCTCCCCCCCCCCTTTCAATTCACCATCCCTCTTTTAAAAGTTTTACCTGTCTTGCCAAACATTTTTCTGAAGATCCAAGGCATTCTTGAAGGAAAGATGAACAAGGAAATAGCAACTGCCATAGCCACCGTAGCGTCGTTGATATATCTATATGCCAAAAGAAAAAAATGGTATGAAATTAGTTACAAATGCTGTATCATTCTGTGGGGATCAATTGAGAAGAGAATCAAAACGCAACTTCATTAACAGCGCCAAAATGATTGTGTCCTGTTTTGCTGTCGATGGTACTAAGGCGGGAGGGGTGAGTACCGGGGTAGGGGTGGTGAGGATACATTTATTAGTTGAACTGTGTGGCGTTGTATAATATAGCATAAAATAGTAATACACAAAAACGACGTTAATTTTTTCAGAGAACAGGTATCTACACTTACGAATGTCAAAATAATATCTTTACAGGGAAACCAAAGTCAGAACTTTTGACAATGAAATATTGCAGACTGCGAAACGAACCTGAGAGATTAACATGTAGCGAACAACATCACCGTATGTCTTAATATGTAGTTTACTTTTGGAGATATCGTAATGTAAAATTTCATAAGGAATCGAACAGGACGCTGCCATTTTCAGATTTGGCATAAGCTGACCACTTGTATGTGAACGTTTTTTTCTTTATAACTTACTGTCAAATATTTTGAAGCTGGAATATGGAAATTTGTCATGGCATATTCAAATATGTGGAAGACGTATGCATAGTTCACTCTCAGATGTTGTGACAACTTATCCTTTCCCCTACTTTCTCTTCCCTGAAACACTGACAGAAGAAAAGGTAGATGACCAGCCGATTGCCAGTACAATCCATATTCCAGCTGTAATATTTATGTATAAGCAATACGATCATTGTATGATACACCTCACTAGCCTTACTCAACACAAAATGCACACAAGTAGGATATGTGAATCCAGGTTAAAAAACCAATACATGCATGACAATCCATGCAATCAATCAATGACTATGTGACATCATAATTAGACTTACTCAAGTCTGTTTACATTTAGCTGAGACAATACAAGAATGACAGCACCCTTCTCTCGATTGGAAAAGTGCATAATTTGGAAAGGAAATGATAATTCTGAATTTCATATTTGGAAGTTATTTGTTAAACATTTCTACTTCATATTTCGTATGGAAAATTCCTACAGTTTCAATCCCTTTTTATTTTTCGCAAGACGTAAATTTTGAAAAAAAAATTCAAGGCTCGGTGATAGTCTTGGTAACAATTCCTTTCTTCATTCACCCTTCCCACAGTAGGTGGATCACATGAATCTTTCATCTTAATCTTAATTGCAATAAATAAAATTAATTTTAAGAAAAATGTCAAACCGAAAACTGACCCCGGGACAAGGAATATCTGTGTCCATCCGTCGAAATTTGGGATAAAACTTGACTTTCGGAATAGCCAAAGAATGATGAGCACAGCAAAATGCGACAGAGTTGCAAACTCTCCGAATCTGCATAACGACAATAGCGATGGTAGTAATTACACATAGCAAAGATAACCATTGCACAAAAACATTGCAAAAGGGAACCAGAACCAAAGCTATTAATTAACTCAATGAACAAATAACTTTGGGAACTTTTGGGAAATAAAGACGTAAAGGAAAATAAGGCGTTTGTTTTACAGGAGAAAAAAAATGAAAACATTTGTCGACATGGAATGATGTATCGAGACGGTGGCCTTCTATTTCAAGAAATTAGTTTCTCGCAGATCGAGAGTCAGTGATTTTTCTTTTCTTTTTTTTTGCTCAAGAAAAATTTGTTCACACAAACTCTCAAAACTTTAAATGATGCAACTCATGCACTCATCTTATGCATGATTTGTTCAGGAGATGAGACTTTTGAAGATGGTTATAGATGAAACTGAATTGATAACACTGATGAAAGCTTTATTCCTTGTATGCCATGTGGTTGCATTGTTATATGTTGCATTGCTGTATGTTGCATTGTTATATAATGCATTGTTATATGTTACATTGTTATAGGTTGCATTGTTGTTGCATGTTGTTGCATTGTTGTCACATGTTGCAGTGTTATATGTCGCATTTATATGTTTCATTGTTATATGTTGCATTGTTATATGTTTCATTGTTATTTACCTTGTCAATTGCATTGATGTTTGAGTTGGCTTGAAATCGATATGAAGCATACAGTGTGTAGAGACTGTTGTCAGTCTTTAGTACCATGATCTTTCCCGCATTTTCCAATAGCTAACCAAACCCCTTTTCCTTCTCTCGTGATAAATCAAGTAGAATTTTCGAAAATTATGACAACTATGCGTTATGCATATAACATGTTCATTAGTGAATATACGGGTAATAGGGTGAACATGTAAAGTATCAGGAGGAAGTGCAGGTAGACTTTGTTATTAAACAAGAATAAAATACATGCCATGATGCTAAAGGAAATATACCAGTCTACATGTGAGAAACTGCTGCGAAATGTATAAGGTTGCCTTTTGTCAATAACGTGAAATAGAATCATAGAAATAAAACAATGTATAAAAAATGGCTTTATGCTGAATGGACACAACTATTGCTATGCCAATCCAGGTTGGAATATGAGTTGACAATTTGTCATATTTTTCCACTAAATGTCAAATATGTTATAGCCACTACAGATAAAAAAATCATTGTTTGAATAGTCGCATTCAGTCCAATTGGTCTGTTTCAGTTTAAGCAACAGTGATTGACGGCTAAGCTTTCATGGAGTTTGAATGTTGTATGGCCAACGAAAATGTCGAGTCAATTTTAATATTCAAAATGCTTGGAAGATGAATGCATAGTTTTCTCTCAGATTTTATAACAGGTAATCTGTCCCCTATTCCCTCCCCACCCCCTCCCTCCCGAAACACTGACAAAGGACAAAGGTATATTACCAGGCAATTGCCGGTATACAACTCATATTCCAGCTTCAAAAGGGCGTAAATATGTAGGCTGTAAACTTGCTACGTAAACTCTCTCTAAACCTCTTGAAATACTTTGTGAGATATTCGTGTCCCAAAAATTAGTGAAGAAATTATTTGCTTCAGTTTTCAAATGTAATTTAAGAGTTGACAGTGGAAACAAAGTATATAGAAAGTTGCTTTCAGTTTCAGTAGCTGAATGCTTACTTTCCGTTTATAAAGACCCATATGTTATTGGTTTTCATTTTGTTTTTCATATTTTGTGTTTGCCATACAACTCAGACGACAATTTCTTGGCTTCATTGCATAAACTCATGACAAGTTTGCATCTTGTTAGCTTCCTTCATCTTATTTACATTGTTATGATCCTGTGACAAAAAAAAATTTCACACGGCACCCCCCTGTCTCTGGTGTAGATGCAGGGGGGAAGTTAAAATACTCACGAAACAGGGCCAAGAGCTTTGTATTCTTTCTTGATTAGATTATGAGCTGCTTTTCCATCTTCTGATACGTTTCTGCAGCAACTGCAATCTCTGAACCAGATACAGCAACTTTGCGAAGAAACAGAATTTGAATTTTACGACAAAAAAAAATTAAAAGACAAAGGAAAAAGAAAGAAAGAAAGAAACGTGATTCACGATTTCCTGTCTTTGTCTGTGCTCAAAGTGATTATTTTTAAACTATTGTAAACCACTAAAACCGTAATATAATTCAAATTTAAATAGCCTATAATTTTATTAAAAGTTTGTCAAGAAAAAACTGCGCATACGCATACAAAATTGATAAAAATAGAGATTTGTGACTGTGTGTTGTTAATTATCATGTTTTTATTCCCTTATTGTGTGAACATTAGGTGTCTTGTTATTTCATTTCTCTGCCTTAGTTTAGTCAAAAAAAAAGACGCCACCTGACAGAGAAGGCTACGTCAATTCATAACTCGTACCTAACTTTAAAGTTGGTAATAATTTCCAAGTAAATACAAATTTCGCCTTACCTGCGATCCAGGAAATAGGATTGTAGCCAAACCCAGCAAATGAAGAGAGAAACGATTGTTGCTGGCAACATGAACAAGAACCAATTCGCGAATGTAATCCCGGGATCATCACCGTAAATTCTGTCAAAAACAAAGACGCATGAACGTGACGTTCGTTAAGGCAAAGATAATATCAGCGAGTGGACGGTATACCGGTACCTAATATACGGCAGGACTAGTACCTGATACTGTAACACGAATGTATACAGTAACTTTGACCATAACAGTGTAATTGAAATGACTACCTTTGACAGTGATATTTTGTGTTGCTAAAAACTTTTGTTTGCCAATGTCATGATCTCAGAAGTTCCCGAACTACGTCAACCGACAGAAATTACGTGACCGTTTGGTGAACTATAACCATGTAGTATCGACGAACGGCTACCTGCTATACTCTTGCGCAGCCAGCAACCCCCGTCTGGAACTACATTCAAACACCCCATCTACCTTCTGTAGATAGGTCGAACGATTATAGTTTTAAGGGTTGCAGCTCAAGGTAATACACAAAGAGGTGCATATTGTATGAATTATCATACACAACATTAATAGTGAAATTAAAAAAAATTCCAGCATTTGTTTCTTTGTTGACAAGATGGCGTCCCTTACTAAGAGCCCCCCACCCACCCACCTCACCCCAACCACCTTAGCGCAACAATAAGTACCCTACAGTCAGTGCATGAAATGCTCAGATGGTTTCTATGTGCTCCACCATGGATCCTCACGTGATATCACACTTGCTATTCGTTCTCTGGGCTACATATTACATAATCCTGCCGGTATGCTACCACGCAGAAAGAGTCTCCTCAGATATGACTTTGAAACTACAAAACTGAGATTTATTTTTTTCTTGCAGTATGTATATGGTACTTACTCTTCAATAATACCCGACATGGCGACTGTGGTTCCAGTACCTGTCAACGTGGTTGTGCCTCCGATGGTGGCGGCGTACGCAATGCACATGAGTAGTCCCTTCGACAGCGCCAACTCCTCTGGGGTCAAAGAAGCAATGTCGAGCTCTTCTTGCACTACGTCATCGGTTCCGTCAGTTGTCTCAATTTCTTTCTGCTCATCTTTCTCTAGTTCGATTTCTTTCTTCGATACCTTTTCATCGTTCTCCTCATAGGCCGGATTGGTGTGTTGTTCAGTTTTCCTTTCATTTAGAAAAACAAAAACGAAAAACAAAAGACTCATGAACAGGCCTAACTTCACGAAAACATGGTTATCTTGTGTAGGAAGAATGTGATGCAGAGCTAGAGATGACCATGTGCAGGACAATCCTATCTGATCGAGTGCTATGGAAACCGAAAGGAAAAAGCTGAAAGGCATTCGGACTGTCCCAAATCAAATATATAAAAGGAGGTAGCGTTAAACCTGTAAAAGACTTATCACCAAATATGGAAAGGTAACCCTCATTTAGCTCTCCCATCTCCCAACCGTATGTCCGTATATCTTTTACATTTATAACTGAACTCAGTTCTTACTCTTCATCGAGTTGATCCACAGAGTCTCCTTTCACGCCATTTACGATGACTTCAGGATGCGATGTTAAAGATTTCAGCTGCCAACGAATAACACGAATTGATTATTAATGATGGTAAACTAGATGCATGATATACTTGGTGCTAGATTTGAACTGAATATATCTCAACGAATTCCCATTAACTTTAATTAATTTTGCTTTTTTACGCTTTGCCCTGCATGTGAAAAAAGAAATTGTTTGACCTTTGTGAGTATGCCTAATTCAGAATGACAATGTAATTAAGCAGAGCAGTTTTGAAAATATCGGTGGCCATTTCCACAATCCTGTCTCCTCTCTCACCGCCGAAGTCAATGTCGAAAAGATCCTGGTTCGATAGTATGTAACTGGGCTCACTAAGCACATTAAGGATTAGCCGACACACTGATAATCGGTCCCAACACCACCGACCTCCGCGACGTAAAGGGTAGCAGTCCTCAGTGGTACGTCACTGGTCATCTGACTCTCAGAATGGAGTTTGACGGTGATTTCTCTCCAATGGAGTCAACTAATAAGGAGGAGAGAGTCACTAACCTCTGATAAAAAAAAAGACTCTCCAAATCTAGACTATCAACTTTGTTAACAACAGATGCGCAATTACCCAGTAAATACCTATAATTACCGTTTGAATATTTAAGAGAGAATCTACACGGTGATAGTCAATCAACCCCCCCCCCCCTCCCATCGCCTCCTAGTGTCATTAAGACACAGAGACGTAATTGACCGGATTCTGTTTAAGAGTCACCCTGACTCCATTTTGGAAAAAGTTTCAGGGAAGGAAGTGAGATCGTCCTAATAAGTCATCTCATTAATTTGAAAATAATCTTTGATCACAGTAATCAATAAATCTACATTTGTTTTTGTTTTGTTTTGTTTTTTGGCCAGTCGTATATATCTTTTGTTTCGATAATATAATGTGTTTGGGATTATTGAGGAAGAGGGACGATTCCCTGGTAAAGTGGAGACCTTTCTCGCTAAGTTGTATTTGTGGAGCGTTGTGCCATGCAAACCCTTTAGTTATTCATACATGAAATATAAACTGGAGTTTAACCGAAAACTTTTCTACGATCGAGAATAACAGATCTCATTTTGTTGTCACCTTTTTCCTGTCTGAGATAATCTGAACGACAATTGCGTGCGCAATGGGTACCATCATGGCGGTGGTAGCTGTGTTGGATATCCACATCGATAAGAATGCTGTGCTGAGCATGAAACCTAACATCAACCTGCAAACATAACGAGATGGGTGGGTCAATGGCATGTACTGACATATATTTCTATGGTCAATAATGATGCGATGTGGTCATAAAAACCCTATTTTAACAAATGAACCCAAACATAACTAAATCAATTCAATCCCGTGCCTAGAGTTTCCCGTTCAACACAGGATAACGTAATGGCCTAGGCTAACATTACTGAATGTCCGTTCCCAGAAATTTGCTTTGGAGGATTACATCCCGTTCTGTGTTTAATAACACAGGTCTTCATGTATAGGATAACTTGTTTGATACCTGAAACATGATGATGGTCAATATGGAAATGCAAAAGTTCTATTTTTTATATCGGTAGAAACTAAAATCTGCATTTCAGTTTTATCACAATATTTTGTGTCGGGTAACTTACAACGAACAACGAGCAGTTTGTATCCAGTAAACTTTGAAAGTATGACGATGCAGGGAGCTCCATTCCACTAAGCTCCCTGGACGTTGTGACGTATGTACTGACATATAATTCTATGGTCAATACGTGAAGATAAAGTGAAGATAAATCTGTTTGTCGCCACCAAATGAATACTTCGGAATGGCATCTTACTTTTTACACTGAGTAACCTAGATCACATACCCGTCGATTTTTAACCATAAAGCATACTCCTTCACCCCTCCCCTCCCTTGTCTGTTGCTAAACCGTCAGCTTCCCTTATCCTTCTCTTCCAAACTTTACTTTCGATTGAAAAACAGAATATGCAAGAGGAAGAAACTAACAGTTATTACCATCTGGGTTGGGATCCCATGGTTAACAGTGTCCCCAGGGCGATCCGTCTGTGCACGTTTCGTTCTTCGATGGTCACAGCCATCACCATGCTACCAAAGAACAGCACTACGGTATCTTTGAAGTAGTTCCTCGTGACGTCATCGGTGTCTAAAATCCCTAGCAACGGATAGAGGATCATGGGTAGTAACGACGTCACAGCTAAAGGTAATGCTTCCGTGATCCAGTAACCCGCCATTACGATCACAACCCATCCTCCCTTCGCTGGCTGTGAAATTGAAAAGAACTCAGTCGTTTTATTTGTGTAGAAAATAGAAATAAAGAAATGTGAGCTCATTTGAAAACGTTTACACAACATGAGAGTCTACTCTAGTTATATATAGATTCAAGGATCCCCGGGTCTAAAAAAATCTTCTTCAATCCTGGTTCTTACTTTTTACAGAAGGTAGTTGCACTCACGCTAATGATGTTCTACTTATCTACAAATACATTAATATGGCTATAATTTCAAGTTTCCATCTTCCTAAAAGTATTACGGTTAGTTGTTGCTAAGATACCATATATAGACTCACAGACCCAATTGTTTACCTTCCCGAAACTCTCTAATATTTTGCAATCCAAATAACGTTAACTGTTTCTATATTTAGCCCTCGCCATGTGATAAGGTTAGCGCAGATATACAATCTAGTTTCATCATCTGATCTTTCTTTCCCACACATATGTATGTATACATTTTTAACATCGTCACTACAACAACACTCTTACAACAACACTCTAGGCAGAGCTGTACAAAACTGCAACTGTTACGGTCTTCATGAGCACAAGTACACCAAGGTAGCCAGATGTGATTTCTGATTGAGGGGGGGGGGGGGGTTCAAAACGAAAAAAAAAACAAGTTCTGAGCTAAGATGTAATGATGACAGTTTTCAGTCTGAAAATCAAATGAAACGTTACATAATATTCACTTACACCGGTATGCTGCGCAAGCAAAGGAGAAGAGAGAGTTGGTATTAAAAGGATTATCAACGTGCTTCGGTACGCCCATGTAATTCTTCCAGCCTCTCGTAGGAACCCCATCTCTATTTGCTGATAGTCTACCGATTTCTGATCGTAGGTTGCTGAAAGATTTTCAGAGAACAGGAGCAAAATGAATGCAGAACATGCAGTTTGCGTGACCGTATAAGTTCGGTATGATTTTTGGGGACACAAGTCTCGAGTAGATTGAACATATTTCAAAGTATTCAGGATGACGTCTAAATACATGAATATTTGTCCTTTTTTTATTTCTGTGATGACACTCTTTGTAGATCTCCTTATAAACCCAACCATCCATATTTGGAAGAAACAAATGAAGCAATTAGGCTACCTTTGATCGAATTCCCAAGTTTTAAACTCATATAACTCAGCCGACTGCTTGTGGGTAACCCCCTGTTGTACAACTTCGAATTTTTTAATTTATTGTTTCCTTAGTTGATTCTAATATGTTTAGTTTCCATCAAATATCGTGCACACCTTGTCACCTAGGTGTATAGTGACTTTTGAACTCTTTCATTAACTAAATTCATCCAACTGCCCAATTAATTATGAGCAAATAAGTTTTTGACTTACCCTTCCCAGAGGATGTAACTGTGGTTGATGAAGAGCTTCCGTTCCCTTCAAGTGCACTAGACCTAACTCCTCTCGCGTGGTGAATGGATGTAACCGACTGAATAACCCTGACGTTTTCAGCTATACCTGCTATCTCTTAGTTAACTCTTCTGTTGTAGTCTTACTTGCTAAAGGGATCCGTAGTGGTTGGAACCTCGAACAGAAATGAACAAAAATCCTTGAGGTTGTTTGTCCCTTATTTTGAAAGTTAATCACAGCTCATAATCTGCATGAAATTCCTTACCCGCAATTGTGATTATCTTTTAATTATAGTGATAAACTTTCGTCGAGGTACGTTTCTGTACCCTATATACAAGTTGGGGTACATCAGAAGGAAGGGGAATATCGCTAGAAAATGTGCAGATCATGAAATATTGACACTCTTGTACCATAAACACATATCATGCGCCGAGCGACTGACCGGACTGTTATAAGGTCTAGTGTTGACGAAATTATTTCCTTTCGAAAAAAGAATGCGCAGTCTTAATTTGGCATTTGGGAACATGAACGTTCAAAGAATATTCGGATTCATACTGCGTTTTCTGCCTGATCTGCCTTTGCACTCCAAGGTTATCCAGGATTTATATGCAATATCTGCTAGGAACGTTTGTTTTTTATTTCTGCTCATATCAAGAAACCTGATACAACCCATGAAAAATGTGGCGAGACCTCTGTTGATAGAAACTTGAAACCTCGTATCAACAAATCCAGATCAATTTTCAGGTTGTTGGTCGTCAGAGTATTTTTGTCCAATATCTTTTGTCATATTTAGGCTAATCTAATATTCAGCTAATTAAGTGTCAGCTCATCAGGGATAGTGTATCTTTACGTCCCTCTGTCGGAATACAATCCGTTATACGAGCACACATTATTCTGCTGGTTCCGCTACATCAAGGTTCCATATACATACGGTAAGGAAATATGGCAGTATCAAAATATGGAAGATGCCAGCCTGACGTTTTTAAGCATGGTCACACTACTATAGCAAAGGATAAATCGTGAATTTTAATGTGTCGTACAGTGGCGGCCTGCATGGGAACCAGGGATCGATACACCCCCAGGAGCGTATTTCTGGTGAAACGCCGCAAAAGTGAAAGGACACCTTTATGTGGGGAATGGAAAAGACGATTCCTAGCGATTTAATGGTGTTTTTATAAAAAAAAAAAAAATTAAAAGTCTTGCCACAGTCTCAGTGACATTTAAATGATGATGGGGTGCCACTTGAGTCTTCCCTAACAGGACTTACACACCCACGCATCCAGTGGTGACGTAAGCATCATATTGGAAGACTTCGGCTGTTTTTTTTATCAAACGATAGATCGCAAAAGTTATTATTATGTAAGTGTTTTGATGTAGGGAAGGTAGGTTCGGACACGGATCTCAGACTTCAGGAAACTTTAGGTTACATAAATATATATCGGTAGTGCATGATTTAAAATATCAATCGATCTGTTCTGTGGTTTGTCTCGTGGACAGCCAATTTAACAATTAATTGACAGTTTTAGATATCTCAAATAGGGTGACATTCCAGATATTGGAATTGCATGCTATATCCTTGATAACAGAACCAAGATTAGCTATAGCGGTAGCTGAAAATAAAAGCGTTCCAAATATCATAAGTGCAAATTAAGAAAGGGTCTATCTGAAGTTCAAAGTACAGACCAATATTTAAATTTAAAATCTGACATTAAAAATATAAATTCAGAATGTATGGAATTAATTTCCAAAGATCTGAAAATGCTGTTAGTTATCTGAGATTGATTCAGAGGTATGTGAAATTTAAATCGTTTATTTGGCGGGAAAGCTCAGGAGACCAGTAAACCTGCGACATTGCTAATATATCACGGCATACCTGTACCGATTGCATGCACATTGTGTTTATGTTCCTCTGGCCATTGCTTATGGTTCAACGCCCACTTGCCTGCACCGCGTGTAGGCTATAGTAAATGAAAGAAAGAGTAAGTAAACCGCAAAAACGAACAGAATGTTCCCAAAAAGTGTTCAAATACCAATGTTAGTGAAATAGGCTGTGTGTATCCAATAGTACATTGTCAATTTATTTCAGACATATAAAACTGAAGTTTTCTCGGATAGGCCTATCTAGAAATTCCAATTGAGATAGACCTATCTGAAATTCTGCTTTAGAAATTTCTGGAGGTAGGCTACGGTAGTCAACACACGATGGACACTGATTAAGAGATTAAAATAATTAATTGTAACTGAAGGGGTACGCCGATTCGCTGCAGCAGGCCAGTTCAAACCATTATCACAAAATGAACTGGTTTCTTCTTCAGTCCGTACTGTCAGTTTATAACAAGAAAACAAGTGTTCGCACAATCATACTGCTCTTGTATAAAGCGATGTTGGATACAACCTGCACAATAAATCCACAGACCCTACCGTAATTACACTCTCGATGACGTACTGTTGTCCTATTGGCAAGTAGAAGCTACCGGAAGTTATCGTTCTTACCACCTGCAAGATGCCCGCCTGAGCACTTGGGCGAAAACATTCTTCACCGACGTCACTGTGCTGTGCGACTCTCTACTTTGACGGCCATTTTACAACATAAGTAACTAAGGTGGTGTCGTGCGCTCGTATCGATAATACTCCATCTGCACATGAGCAAAGACTGCCAATGGGCCAAACTGTAGCACAATGAAGAACTAGGGTGTTCAAATATTATCATATCCTTTTCTACGGCCCAATATATACAGCACACGCAACCGAGGCACACAAGTCAAATTTTGGCACTGGTATTGTCTTGCACTTGATGACTCCATAGTCCTTGACAGCAGTTCGAAACCCCTGCCACGTGCAGCATTGAGCCCAGATATGACTTAATTAAGGGGGGGGGGGGACTTCCGACGGATCCAAAATGATCATGATTATGCAACTATCCCAAATTTGAAAACAAATTCGCAGTACAAAAATGCAGCCATACACCACATAGCAGGTACTGTTGATAGACGGTCCAGCGTAGACTTAAGTGCAGGGAACTCAACAATGCATTGACAATTTCAGGTGAAAGTAATGTTCACCCGCTGATTAAATTATCGAGGAGGTTACTGAAATCATCTGTCATCCTTGTTGTTCCTGAATGTAGAAAAACTAAAGTTCAACTTATGTTGAAAACCTTGGGTTACAAACTTCCACAGGGTTCCTGAGTTTCTATAGAAACATTTCAACTGCGGTTCTATCTGGCGAACAGCACCAACAAGAATCTATTTTTAGACTTGAATGAACATTAATTCGGTAAGTGAAAACCACATACATCAGCTTGTGAAACTTGCGTCACATTGCTATACAAAGATCAAGTTGTACCACTTAGGGAAACATCATGCATCGTTAGAAAGGGACTTAAATGTGAGAACAAAATTGCCTAAACTAATTCTTTTTAACCATCAATAAGACACCACAATCGCTTTTAAATGTACCAAAGTTTCCCAACAAAATGGTCGTAACAAAATGTCATGTGAACATGCCTGAGATGCCTGACATGCCTAATACACATAAACTGTGTGGATAAAGGTTTGGGAAAAGTTGTGAAAATTGGGTCAAAAATAAATTTAACAAAATTGCCAAGAGGCAGAATTTGAACTATCATTTTTAATATACTTGCAAATTCCACTGTTAAAAAATTGCATATTTTAGCAGTTGATTAAATAAAATATGATAAAACAGTT
>CM037837.1:0-26617 GCA_021234535.1 Stichopus chloronotus | reverse complement strand
ACTTGAGTAAACAATTCTGGGGAAGTATTTCCAACCTATTGAAGAATTAAAAGGAATACATGCAATGGCATACCACAATACATAAAACAAACTACAAGCACTTTCAAATCCATTGTAAATTTGCGACAATCAACTGCACATTTGAAAGAACAGAATCCAAATCAAAGACAACATGACTGGATTATGATGCTCTCTGCATATGCAACATGAATTGCGGGAATTTTCATCCCTAGCAAGTCCAATGGAGAAAAAAAAAAGACGCTACACAGCGAATAAAGTGGCGCTCTTCTCTCTTTGTGAGACAGAGAGGCAATTGTCTATCTTGGAAAAGTATTACTGTAGGGATAGCAAATGGTGACGTCCAGAGCCCGTTCAGAAGTTTGCTTAAGCTGACCTCGTACATGACAGAAGATGACTTTTAAAAGGTTGAAGATCATGAGAAACATAATAGAGATCATTCCACCAATTGAACTTTTATACGTTGATTAAGAAAAAAACTCTTAGAAATTGATAAATTTTGTCATAAAACTACCACAGCGACTTGAAGTAACTTCATTAATACAATTCAGCCAGCTTAACTGAAACCCTTTCTAAACTCTATTTAGATTTAGCACACTTGGTCCTACTCCCCCGGCCACATGTACGGCCTCATGACAGCATTCTGACAATTAAGAGATACCTTGCTACCAAAGTTTGTACCGTAACACCTGTGCACGTACAAACCAAAACTCTAGACAAACAAAGAGAGAGAGGAAAACATAGAATTCTTTGAATCTTCCTACTGATTAAAGAGTTACATGTAGTGATTAAAAATGAACAATTTCTCACTGACCTTTGTTATTAACTGCATTGTAAAATATGATCAATGGTTAGCATAATTTTCCAGACATACACGCTATTGCCTTACTTGCATTACGTTTGTAACGGAAATAACATGACCTTTGATAAGTTTCCGAAAACAAGACCTTTTAAAATAAATTCAAATAGAATCCTAGTTTCCAAGCGACAGTTTCAGGTCAACGATTATCTAACCCCAACCCTTGGAACAAGTCTTGTAGAGGTCGAAAGTCAAGACAAAGTTCCTGACACATTTACGATAAGTAGACTTACTGGGCACAATGTACTACTACTGGCTCCGTTGCTCAATCTACTGTAGTTCAAGTTGTTCTGACCTTCATCGTCCCTTAACTTGCAGTGTGGTTTCCTCCGGTATCACCAGTGGTAGAGCTTTCATGATGGCTGCAGAACAGTTCTTTATTCTACTGAAATTAGCAAATGAAAAACAAAGTAACAAAGTATGAATTCTTCCCTCAGTTTGCATTTAGATTAATTCACACAATAAGATTGTAGAAGTAACACAACAAGCCTTGCATAGATCAACCAGACCAGCAGCAGTTTCTCAAAATCTTGTCTGTTTCGAAATCTATTTTTCACATCTGTCATATAACCAGGTTAATTGAATAAAAACTTTTCGCATCCTAATCGGGATAACACGGTATTGCTACCAAGTCTGGAAATTTTAGTCATGTGGCCTCAGATGGCGCCCATACCACATGAACACTCAGTCTGTGACGTCACAGACACAAACATCAATTATAATTTCACCATGTGCATTTTGCAGCTTCATAGCTTTATTACGTTATTATGTAATATTGACAGATACTAACTATTTTTGTTCAACCATTTGAACAAAGTAAAAAGCAAGAAATTTAAAGTTTAGAACATAGAATACTCAGAACATTTAAGTTTTCTGTGGGCCTGGTTACCCTGGTAATAGACTGGAGTTAGCAATCCAGTTCAATACAGTGCTCATGAGTATACTACCGCCCAGGATAGTACTGCTGGTAATGTCTGAAGTTGGCCTAAGTTACACTGTGGTTCATGAGAGCAATAATGTTATCAGGGTGCAGACATTCTGCAAGGGTAGCAGAGTTAAGTGACTCTTGAGGGGAGTTCTGGTATTTTGAGGTCGAAAATAATGAACAAAGTTTCTCTGACGTATCACATGGCTTAGTGTGCTAACTGTATAGGGCTTTGAACTGTTTTATAAAGTCGGAAGAAATTCAACATTTTTTGAAGGAGAACCCCGGGTCCCTTTGCCCCCACAAAAAAAAAAAAAAGTCCGCCCTTGCCACGACTTACCCTTAAACCTGTTTTGACTTACCCATTTTAAAAGCCACTCACCCAAAGTATTAATTGCAAAAGTATACCAGTGTCTCATGAGGCATGATTTCACTTGATTTTACCACGGCATTTTTAAGAATGGCAAAGTTGCCAAAAATGCTGACCGAATAATCAGAATAATATAGAAATAACAATATTGCAGGAAATTTCTATTCCTGTTTTTTTTTGGTCCACATATGCATGTAAGGTATGTACTGAAAAACATACAGAATCTCCATGTATTTTCTTTCAGCCAGCTCACGTACCTATCGTGGCCCTGAAGGGACATTTCGAGATTTCGACTTTTTCGTTTCGATGTTTCGACATTTCGATATTTCCATATTTCGACTTTTTCGTTTCAAGGAGTTGAAAGACCCGTGCTATAGGCCTGCGCAGCTTAGTTATCTGCATATCATATTGCCGTCTTTGCCCGTGCCTACTGTATTACTGTGTTGTGTGTACATTGGGTCAAACCAAAGAATTCGATCTAGTTCTTTGGGTCAAACCAACTCATGCTTCTCACTTGGCAACATGGCAGAGGATAACGCCACAGAAGGCCAAACAGAAAACCACCATCGTAAAGTAAGAATGAATGATGATGCGCATTAAACGCCAATTAAATGTCGGGCAAACCCAGGCCAGGGGCCCCATACTGCCCATAGCCTAGCTTTGGCTAATGGGTGCCACTGTAAACAGCAACAGCTGTACAATATAAGCCTACCAAGCCATATGTATGCCTTGTCCATCGAAACGAAAAAGTCGAAATATGGAAATGTCGAAATGTCGAAACACCGAAATATCGAAACGAAAAAGTCGAAATACGGAAATATCGAAACGAAAAAAGTCGAAAAATCGAAACGAAAAAGTCGAAATATGGAAATATCGAAATGTCGAAATATGGAAATATCGAAACGAAAAAAGTCGAAATATGGAAATATCGAAACGAAAAAGTCGAAATATCGAAACGAAAAAGTCGAAATATGGAAATATCGAAACGAAAAAGTCGAAATATCGAAACGAAAAAGTCGAAATATGGAAATATCGAAACGAAAAAGTCGAAATATGGAAATATCGAAACGAAAAAGTCGAAATCTCGAAATGTCCCTTCAGGGCCACGATACGTACCTGATTTATATTATCCCTTGAACTTTATTGCTGATTTTCTTAGTAACATCAAAGGCAGTCACTCATCACCAGAAACTACATTTTTGGCTTGGGTAAGCAAAATTCTCAATTGGTGCTGCCCTTTGATTGACAGCAAAATTTGAAAGATGGAGAGTGGTTCGTATTACACAGATTGGAAAGTGTTAGAGAGGCTGTTGGATTGACCGGAGGTAAATTGTTGGGCGAATTAAAACTGTCTGGGGGATACATCACAGCCTTTAAAGGAGCTCACTGAATTGATATCAATAGTTGGTGATGATTTTTATGGGTATAAACACATGAAAATATTTGTAGCAAACATAATTAGAGAAGTTTCAGTCCAATAGTTATGGAAAAAGTGTTTTAACCCTTACCTGTGCTGGCCATGTACATGTTTGTGATAAGTACTAACACGAAAAGCATCTGATCACTAATTTTCAAAAACCGAATTGAATCATTTACTAATCCCTCATTAATATTTCTAATATTTTATGTGAAACATTGGGATTCTTTTAGTTTGACCATTTGTCATATTATAATAATATTTAATAATTAATATTTATAATTTGTAATGGCAAATACATACCAAAAGAAGGAGAAATGGAAAATAGCTGGTAGCTGGGATAAAGCAAGTCCGTATGCAGCTTTTTCAGCAGTGAGGGGGCCCAATTTACCACAAGTGGAACATTTTACGAGACCAATATGACCAACAAATTATAACTCATTATACATGGTGCTAACGCAGGTCCACTACCATAGGCTGAACGGAAGTCTAGATCTTATGAGGGGAGGGGTTGTCCGAACCCCCTGACCCCCTCCCCGCATACAGGCATGTGTAAAGTAAGGAAACATTTTGCTGAAAATGAAGTACTTTTCATTGGGGTAACGAGAGGCGCCAGTTCAAACAATGTGCGTGCAGTTATCATCATCACTGAAAATAGTACATACAAAAATAGGGCCTTCAGCAATTTTTGAGAAACGAAGCACAGTGTTCTTATTTTAGGCTAAGATTGGCCACTTCGGCTCCGTCTTCATACACGGACCAACAAAGGACTGAACGGTATACAATAAATGATATTGATTACCTCCACTAACACAAGAAATATTAGTCGTTAAAATTTACAAAGATAACGAGTAACCAAAACCGTAAGTGGGCTGGAGTCACGCAATAAGAAGTAAAAAATCACAGGCTGCAGTCTCAACGATTCTTGTACCATACCATCGATTCACAGCTTCTTATATGTCACGTGGCAATATTGGAAGGAAACCGTGCTAATTGTTGGATGTTGTGTGTTCGTAAATTTCATCAATTGTATTTGCGGGTGAGGGGCATTCGGATATTGAGTGTCTCCCCTCCCCCACGAATCGAAACGTGCGTGTGTGTGGGGCGGGGGGGACGTTCCCCCAAGGTTGACGTCCATGCATGCCCATAGGTGCAAAACCAGAAGCAACTAGTAATGTGAGACACCAGCTTTCAGGCCCGTATTCGGGGGGGGGGGGGGTTCAGTGAAAAAGCTGATACGGGTCTGGCTTTATCTAGTGAAAGAAATTGAACTGGATGGGGAACTAAGTTTTCCAGTATCTTTTCTGCTCAAAAGGAAACACGTGAGTGTATACTCTTTTCATGTACTGGTCCCCCGTGATTGGATCAAAGATCGCAAACATAGAGAAAAAAAATAGGGCGACGAAAAGTATCAGGCTATCTGGGGATTTTTTGTTTTTTTGTGAACAAAAGCACGACTTATACTTGTAAAAAGTCCCCACGTCACATGGTGGAATTTGACGTCCGCGGAACTTCTCACCAAAAATGTACGGATCGACTAACGATCATTTTAAATCTGAGACTCACTCACGGAGTGACACGCCATGGATGACGGACGTATGGGACGGATATGATTATTTTATTACGGGGGCGAAATCTTAGGATCACAAAAGACGGATCAAAAAGACTGGAAGGCCTATATTGAAACACAGGTAGTCGTATTTCGCAAGGGCTGCACAGTGCATGTTTGAAATGCAAATGCATATTAGCGACCGGGCAGAAGATTGTAAAGATGAAGCTGTAAATCGACTGCAATTTGATCTAGTAAAACAAAAACTCTAAGTTTCTCGACGGTGCCTTGCATTTATTTACCTTGTCATTTTGAAGTCATTGTGCCAAGGAAAAAAGGGAAGTAACATATTCGGTTGCCATCAGCCCAACAAACGCAAGGTATTAACCAAACACTAGTAACAAAATAACGACCAGTAATCATCTGTAAAGAATGACATGGTTAATGAAATGTTTTCTTGGTGATGAATTTGTACTATTTTTAGCATGCAGGTCCCGACTTACCCCGTACAACTGGCGCAGTAGTCGATGTGTGAACACCTAAGTAACCTTGAAATTAAAGAACAAATATAAAGCCATGCATGGAGAAGATTAAAAAATTAAGCTATAAATTGCGTATGTGGGTCTCATTAAGATGATCGCAAAAACGAATGCGTAGTTAGAGACGTAAACCGTCATACTTCAACAGATTGAGACAAAAACCAAACTCAGTCATCACATCACATGTGGCGACGGTTTCATCCGTTTTTATTTTCACCCCCCCCCCCCCCCGGTTTTACCCCTTCTTGCATCCGACCTGGCTATTGGCCATGTAGCCTGTGCAAACTTGCGTCTGACTAAGCCTCTAAGGATTATACTTCTGTTTAAGTTGCTACTATTTCAAAGGCCTCACTTGTTGCTTAGCTAAACCACTCAGAATCGAACTTTGACCCATTTCTACGTTTGCTGAAATGCAAATTCTTTTCTTTGTACTAGGGCTGGATCATATGCAACATCAATCTTGTGTCAAACACTCGTCACCATATGGGAACTGTGGTGGAGGTGAGGAGGGGAGGGGGCGGGGAATAACGCACTACATACAGTGCTTGAAGCTTTTTAGACCAGCAAACCGCTAATGCTATCTGTTCAAAATCAACTACAATGGAAATTTAATATAAAAAGAAAAAAGTTGACTTGATCGATTCCCATTTAGTTAAGGTCTCCTACAGTAGGGGGGGGGAGGCGGGGAGAGGTGGATGTCTAAAGAGCCAAATCCTCTCACTGTTGGGGTGGTAAATGCCTAATAGGATACCCTGGGCAAACCTTATAACATGTTACATAATACCAATAGGGGTACTCTATCTAACATTTCGAGGGGAGCTACATACCTCCCCGCACTTTCATGGCATAGGTCAGTGAAGTGTCAATTAATTTATAGGGTCGGATGGGGGCAACAAGAAAGCACCTGACCCATGTAAGATAGTCGTATAGATTTTCCAAATACGTGTTTCGTTATAATGATGAAATGAATACATCTTTATTATACATTCAATTTTATGTCGTGTGTCTCTCTTTTTTTTCCCCTTTTATGTCGATACATGGGTACCGGTGGCGAGGGATCTTGGTTGTTTCATCTTCAGAGAGAATACCTCACCCGGTGGATGACGTCGATCACACACCCTATACCTTCTATCCACCCCGCACCGTTTTCCTGTTGGAGCTGTCGCGATTCTTGACGTCATTTGATGACGCAAGTGAACTAAATAGGCAAAGATTAAATCCTTTGATACAGGGTATAGAGTAAATAAAACCCTTGAGAAGTAGAAACTGAATGCGTCAATTAAGTTGCTATCATATTTGATTGCTACGTTATTGTAAATAAGTACATTCAGCTTTAATACACACAAGACCACGCGCAGACCTTACAGTTTGTTTACTAGGTCCGTCCGGTGTTTACAAGAGGAAGTTCCTTTTTTAATATGCACCCGTTCCTTTTGTATGATTTTGGTGTCTTTATATAGGCACGTGCTCGGTTTTATCCCCGAGGTTACTACTGTTACGAGTTTTTTTTTAAAGAAAAAAAGCTTCCCTCCCGTGCAGGATTTCGCCAAAGAAACTGTCACTGCATGACGCAAGAATACTCAAGTATCAAGATGGAAAAAAAAGGAACTTTCATTCGATTGTTTGGTAATTAAGTGTCTACAGTATGAATATCAGACATGTGTACATATACACAGGGGTGCCTGAAATACCGTGTATATTCTCATATTGCATATACATTGTGTGTGTGTGTAAATATGGGTATATGAGGTTGCCTTCTGTCGCTATATGTCTGTTCATCCCACTGCATTGTACGACTGCATCTCATTATGTCTGTATGTATATATGTATGTATGAACGAAATACATGAAACGAAACGAAATATGGACAATCTCCAAGTCGGTTAGGAAATGCAAACATTATTAACCAGATATGAGAGCTTCGGAAGAAAATCAGATAAAACATTCCCTCAATCTGCGGTTCACCAGCGGTGGACTTCGTTTTCTGTAGAAGCTTACGATTGGTTAATATATGCTAAACTCAATCATTAACCAAACAGCTGTTAACTAATACTCGGAATTTAAGAGTTTTGGGACTGATGATGACCAACAGAAACTTCAATTTTCAAAACAATTTGGATTGCTTTGATCTAGAATATTTTCACCTTTTAAATCGTGTTCAGCGGTCTCTGCATATTAATTACTATCTAAGCAGACCATGCGCGGACTCTTTGTGAACCGGAACTGTTTTGGCCGACCCCTCCCCCTCTCCCGTATTTCCAAGATAGTTTTGAAAATTATCACAAATAGCCTATAGCCTTGTGCATGTACATGATAAAAGTATCCTGTTTAGATTGCCGGCCAAATTCCCCTTCTGAAGCTCCGGAAGTGATTTCCTGAATACATGGGCCAATGCTAGACATTTCGTTAAACAAAAGACTGATTAAAGTTTTCCATTTTTTTTTATTTATAGTTCGTTTGGGTGTGCCACTCTTGTTGAATTCACGGAAACGGATGCATGGAGCAGGGGGTCTCTAGCAACTCCCTGCATGGACTGTGCTGGAAAATGTTTACAAATGCAAGAACCGATACAGGGAGGGTTCAGGAGGGTCCGGCCCCTTCCTCTACTCCCTCAAATACGACATACAAAGGGGTCCGGACTCCCACTTTTTTCAGGACCAAACATTTTTTTCAGAGCGGAAACTACGACAGTCTTCCATATTCACCAGAAGTTAATAGCCTGCTGAAATGGCGTAATAACGAGAAACTTATACGAAAACTTCGGCAAGTTTTTACTTAATCTGTAGCCATTTCCAAAACTCCTTATTACTTTTTTTTATGATGTCTGCGATTCATTGGCTGCTCACCTACTAATTGGCCTGCGTGAGATTTGTCTGAGGGTTGCGGCAGTATTATAGGTTGCGGTACACGGACATGTACCCTCCGCAGGTTCTTTTACACAGTGAGAACTTCTACGGTTTTACCAACCATTTTCCAAACTAAGATTATTTGCATGATTCGAAAGAGCATCGTTTCCCTGCAAGTTGAACTAACCATGCTAGTGGGGTAGGTATAACTCCATTGAGCTATATTTTCCAAAATCGGTGAAGGGTTTTCAAATGCATTTTAAGACAAAATTTTATGACACCCACCAGTCACCCAGTAGCCAGTAAGGGGGAGGGGGCAGAGGGAAACTGCCAAACCTGGGAAAAAAAATTGGGAAATTTGGGAAAATCGAGGAAATTTGGCGAAATATCCTTACAATTTCTCAATTGTTTTTTTTTTTTGATAAGAAATTGTAAACCATTTGCATGCATAATTCGCATTTTAATGCTACTTGGTACACTTCCCAAAATGTATTGTGTCAATGCGGCATTGCCAGAGCCGCGCGTTTCATAGAAATTGCTCTTTTTATGTCTCTGACGGTTTCGCGGTGTTGTACTAGATTATCGGTGTGCTTAGTAAAAACGGCTCACAATATTGAATCTTTTCGACATTTCTGTAGCGGTGCCGCAGAGAACAGAATTGGGGAAATGGTATAAAAATATTTCAAAACTGCACTGTTGAATCACGCTGTCATTCTGAATTATACTCAGATAACGTCCTCAAATAAACATTTCCCTTGCAGTTTACAGTAACATGAAGAAAAAGATGAAATTATTACTTAAAAAATAGGGATTCCTGGTAGATATATTCAGTTTAAATCTAGCAAGAAATATACCACCAGTTCAGTTGACGAATTGGTGTTTTTTTTGTCACACTTTAAAATAACTGTATAAAATAACCACCAGCTTAAATAATGCAATGCCATTCTTTTCTTACGTCTTTCGAGCTATTTTCAGACTTTGTTGCAAATAAAAAACAATGATCTGACTTCAGCTATTCTGACATTCTCTGACATTCTTTTTTCTTCTGAACAGTCTCAGAAAACATTGTCGCTCAGTCGAAATGTTAAGTCATTGAAGAAGTAAGAAGATCCAATCCTCCTCCAGATCCAGATCCCCTGGAAAAAAAAAAACTGGGGGGATCACCCGACCATCCCAAACTTGAACAAAAAATATTGTCTCGCTGAATAATTAAAGGATGAATTAGAGTATTGTGTAACTGGAAATAATGCGATTGTACTCTGGTAATTAATTGTTGCATCAACTGGTTTCCGAGGGGGGGGGGGGGGGGGCTCAAGAGTGCAAAGAACCTGCTTAACTTGTGATTGCGATTAATGGCGACCTGGGGGTTATTTCTATTCAAACATCTCAAGCAATCTGATATAGATTGATTTTTTTTTCTCATTATTATTGTTTTTTTTCTTATTGAGAAATGCATGGCAAACATGAGATCTCTTTTTCACGGCTGGTTACATGCAGCTTAAAACAACTATACGAGTGTCGCTTCAAATGTTGTGCCGCTCCCCTTAGATAGTGCGAAGAAAGCTAGTGCTTGAAAAATTTCTGATATGAGATCTTTTTTTAGAGGCTGGTTTAGCAGCTTAAAACACTCAGAGTGCCTTTTCCGGTAACGGGGGGGGGGGGGGGGGCAAAAGATTTTCTCACGCAGCTGATCGTTATGTTGCCCCACCCTCCCTCTAAAAAAATCCTAGATCCGCCCTGAAATTTGAATTGGGAATAGTATTTTAAACCTGTACCTTTTTTGAAAAAACTGGTCTAAACATAGTGTCTCGGAATCCTTGTTTTTCTTTCTTTATTTTGCTATATTGACTGAGTTCATCCATGAGCAATGAAACTGAGTTAATTATTTTCAAACTCAGTTATTCGTTCGATAAACCTTGCTTGTCGAAAAACCGTGTTTTTCGGACAAAAAAATGTTTTTCAAAGTGTCAACGCTAGATTTTCCCAAAGGAAGAACGCCCTCAGTTAGGTAAGTGCCACTTTTCGTGTAGTTCTAGTTGCAGCATTGATAGACTATTGTTTAGCTATTACTAGACTAATACCATTCCGATTTTCTGTACGTACATACGTACGCATATGAGTTGCAGTTGCTTGACTACAACCTTTGACCGAAACATTCCGGAGTCGTTTAACGTAGTCTTTGCTAGCAATACGGTTGTGTTTGCGAGAGAATCAATTTCAATCAAGTAAAAAGTTAAGAAATGTTGAAAGCTAAGATACTGGTCATTGGTCCGTGTGATGTAAGTAGCACGTTGTCAAAGCTAAGTCAAAACTATTGGCAATTTTTAAGCAAAGACAACAACGTTCACTAACGTTAGTAGTTGCGCGACACATTGACTGTTTGTGTAGTACTAACGTTAGGCCTACTGTACTACTAGTATATATATAGAGGCAATTTCAATCAAGTAAAAAGTTAAGAAATGTTGAAAGAAGAAATTGCTAATATACATATAGTACTGTGTCTCACTATCTGTAGGCAGTCTAGGCCTATTTGTAGGTCAATTCCTGCGCATTTGGTAAGAACTGGTTCTGCTATTAAAATTGCTGCTTGATAATGATATAAAACGAAGTATCGACTATTGAGTCATACTCAGAGGGTCTTGGCCCAGTCACAAGGCTGTCACTAGCTGAGGGGTTAGGAAACTTGGGGTTTGCATTTCCTTGAGTTGAGAAAAGGCATTTAAAGATAGGTCTAAGTTACTATTATCCACTTTGCAATGCTATTCATTCTCAAACCTGTACACCCTCTCTCAGTCGAAATTATTATAAAAACTAACGAAAACAAGATTTCTGAAAATATGTGAGATGTTCCAAACTGTCCCGATGTTGCATTCTGAAGTGCTCACATTTCCGAATTATTTGTAATGTCACAAGTGGATCTTCACATGCAAAGCACCAACCGACTGTATATGTGTCTTGTACATAGGCATGTCGTTGTCACATGACATATTTTTCGCACAGTCTAACTTTACGATTTAACAAGTCAGCAAGAAAAGATCGATCCAAAAGGATGTAGTGACAACCAGGAAGGGATGATTAGTGCTAAAATGTGGAGGTATGCAAAGGAGCAGTGATGCTGTCTATAAGGAAGAGTTACAGCCCAAGAAGGTGCAACATCACCCTATCATATATGTACGAAACAGCGGTGTACATGCACCAGGGAGGGCTGGTTAAGGTTGGAATTTGAGATTACTACCCTTAATGGTCATTTTGCTACAGTCATAAACGACACGTACCATGCTTTGTTCATTTTTCATGAAAGAATATGTGTATTCGAATGAAGTAGACGCTTTGGCATGAACTGAGTACACAACTAACGTTACTCTATAGGCTTGTACAAGTAGTGGCTGTAGTGCCACACATGTACGTATCGCCCATGCAGGTGATGTAGCATAATACTGCGTGCTGTTCTCTGCAGCGCGAAGTGCAACATCAACTAGCTGGTTTGTTGTCATCCACTCCTGATGACACTATTCAGATCTTTGAAAAAGTACAACAAGTCGGCCCTTAACTGCTTAAAACTATAAGTTTCGCACAAATTACGCCTAAAATCCAATGCTACAAGCAAGTTTGAAAAAATTAAAGTTGCACATGTCATAAAAGTGATGTTTGATTTTCCGTAAAGCATACCTTGCATGATGATACCATATCTTTAAGTATGAAGTCACCCCAAACTGAATTAGTAATAATAGAACATACCCATGCTATACCCATGCTAGTCCATGAATGGCTCTTTTGCATAAGGCCTTTGTGATATTATATTTGTTGAATTGCTTAATTTTACATTAATATACCTTGTGTATGCAGTGCTGATATTCAGCAACATCATAAATAAATATTTATATGAGAGAAATGAGTAGAGAATTGCAAGATTTTGATGACCTTTCAGGATGAAGTAATGACGACTGCTTATTCCCGTACACTGATACATCGGTCACTTGTTTTGCCCCCTTGCAAGTTTGCCTCCAACCTGTTCACCCCAGTTGTTTCTCCTCTTTGCAAGTTCACCCCGAAGTGGAAGTCTTTTTCCCCCGAAATGCCTGTTTACCCCCACAACTAAGTGACCGCAAATGCTGCTTGAAACAGGTTTCACGATAACAAATACGATTCAGATCCACAATGTAGTTAAGTTGTGGAAAAGAAGGAGAAAACTTGGAACTAGTATACTGCCACCATTCATAAAAAATTCCTGTGTTCGGATGATTGTATGCTCAATGTCTGTGCTGAGGTTTAGTTATTTTTTTTGCTGTTTTTAATCGAAGATATTTGTTTTGAGTAGTATTTTTTCCAACTGAGTTGAATACACTTTTCATCTTACCAATCAAGTAAGATATTTAAATGATGAGTAAGGTGAGAAAAATTCATTCATGACCAAAGCAATAAACACAAGAGACAGAACAGGAAATGTAAAGCAACTTACCAGACACAACCAAATTTAACGTATTACGTCAATGGCACAAGATCAAATGAAATGATCATTTAAATTTGTTTCTACCTGTTTTTTTTTTCACTTGATGCAACCATCAGATACTTCAAGGTTAGGACCTTTGGCATTTTCTTTTATTTCAGCTTAGCATGGTAGCCATGATTTCAATACATCCACCAGTAATAGTCTTCTCATATAATATTTACCAGTTCATGACCCAAAATAAAAGAAAGGCCATATTTACATACATTTAATTTTAACATCTTGGCTGACACCAAACACGTCAAAAGCCAGACAAGCACATGGGGGAAGGGGCTGGCCTTTTGTTACTCTTCCACGATTTTTTTTTGTAGTAATTGGCATAATTTCCCCCTAAATCGATAGCATTCCTTCAGTCCTTCCAAAATAATGTGATATCTTTTCTTCTGGGCAGATACCACTTCTAAGTTCATGTATAAGTTTCCTTTTATCCCTTTGTTTCCTTTGGTTTTTGCATGTTTGTGTTTGTCTTTTCAAAGTTACAGTACCGTCTTTGATGAACAGAATTGTTTTTTTTTTTTGTGAACAGTATATGTAGCTTCTTTTTTTAGTTTTCTCCACATGTAAAAGAAATTTCATTTTTTGTTGATACTTTTATCAGCGCATCTTGCACATATACAAACATAAGTGAACTGAATTACCTGTGACTAACTCTTAAACCAAACATTAAATTGTCCAAAATAAAAACTGGACAAATGTTGACCACACCTATCTTGAGGTTTTTTTTTTTTGTAAAATATGCCCATGAATAAAAGTTTATTTTGGTTTTTTGTCCATTCTTAAGGGCTTCTCTATCAATTTCAGTGGTCCAGCTATCTGCACTGCTTCCCTTTCTCTATGACCCAACTTATTTTTTGTACCCCAAGCCTGGGTATGGAAAAGGGTGAAAAAGAACAGGGCCTATTGTCATTATTATAACTCAAAGAGTTTTCTAGACTCAACATTAGAAAATTTAGTTTCATGAGTAGAGTTGTTGATGTTTGGAATAGCCTTCCTGAGAGTGTAGTCTCAGCCACCACTGTTTTTCAGTTTGAGAAGGCACTGGATAGGTTTTGGGCTGGCTATGAGATGTTGTATAACTACAAGGCTGATTTTGTGTAAGTTTTATAGTATGTCAGTCACCCACAGCTTATGATTGTTGCTTTAGTTGTCAATGGTGAAGATCAAGACTATGAAGATGCGGACATAGAGGTCGATAGACCTGCGTCCACTGATGTTCCTAAGGTATCCTAAGGTATTACATACATGGCAACGTGGTTGAATGTCATACACATAGCCTAACACACTGTAGGCTGGGCTACTCTGAAATACTGTGCCAAACATTTCTACTGCAGTGATCGTATTTTCATGCTTAGTACTGACTCCTGAATGTGCAACCAGTGTTGCCACTTGGCAAGATGAACATTTGCCAGATAACAGTATAAAGTTTCAAGATCACATTAGCATGTACTGTACATGCTCACCAAAGATAGGCAATGTTGAAATACAGAAATATCGATGTGTGAAATCGGAGCACCACAAAATAATTAAATTGCTTGCAATGTGATCATTAATTAGACACTTGAGATCTCTAGAACATAAAGCCTGCACATGTGCACAAGTCACATGACTAAAGTACCGTGCAGCAATATGTATGCATGCATGCATGTGGGATTCTGAAAGGGAAATATTCAGTGTGTTTTTTTTTTGTTGCTTTGATGATATTTTGAAAGATGTCAGAATGGTTTGGTGATTTTACAGTTCACCCTACTTAGAGGACCATAGAGAGATAATAAAGACAATATAATCAATGTCCAGCCTATGAAAAGGCTGTTTTGTGGCAGAATTTGGGGATATTTTGTCCTCTTTTCCCAACTGTATGTGTAACATAAGATGTGGGGTAAATTTATGCAGATAATTTCTCTTCATTTATAAAAGTAGTTTACAAAATTAATGATAAATGAATATATTTAGGTGCTCAAACCTCGCAAAATGTTACCATCAATTAAGAGGAAAATGTTGAGATTTGTCCATCGTCCGGATATTAAATCTTAGTAGTTGATATTTTAACTGAGAGAAAAGATTTCCAGCTGTAAAGTTATGATGTAATACGTAACCTTGATCACATGAAGTACCACAAATGAAATAATCCTGCAGTAAATGCATCATAGCCGATTGCAGAGCACATAACATGTCTGTCCTCTGATGGTTACATGTTAACAGGTCTATAGGACCCAAATTTCTAGAGAATCTTTATTAAACTGCATCTGTTTGCAGAAGGCCATATTTGTGACTGGTTAACGTGCTTCCCTCCATCTTTTTGATCACTCCAAAGATGTGAGAGCCTTCAAGGTGATGTCAGTCCAGATGTTACCAAGGTAGCCATGTCCTTGTCAGTATTATAAGGTAGGCACCTGGGGACATTGGTTATTGATGAATATTTCACATATCATCAGTTTACACTTCAGGAAAGAGCAAAACTTGTGTAGCAATGCATTCAAGTGTTTCAAGTGCTTAATTTTTTGAATATAGTTTGATTACGTTGGTAACGGGGACAGACCGTTACCAATGTGACCATTCATCTCCCCACTAGTCCATGTTTAACTAATGTTAATGCAATTTCTGTGAAAATGTGTTTGTTGTTTAACATTCTTGTCAATACAGGCTTTTATATTGTCCTCCATAAAGATTTCCAAAGAAAGGAGTTTCCATGTCTGTTTCCATGTTGCATACATAAGCAATTATACTCACCACTTAAAAAGTAGTGATAGGGGAAAAGAGGTGTTCTCCAATACTTGATGGTAGACAAGCCAATGTTAAATTCTGGGCATTGTATATTTTGTCATCATAATGGCATTTGATGTTGCTGTAATACAAGATAAGGGTTGTTATGCACTGCTAAATATTCAAGTATATACTTGAATAGACATCTGCTAATACTGTTCAGTGGAGGCTATTCAGTCTTTTCATTTCCTTTCTGATCTTTTTTTCACTTGAGTTTGAGGTAGGCTTACATGAAATAACGCCTGATGTTAAGGTGTTGATTAGAACTAAAATCAATTGTTGACAGATTTTATGTGAAATGGTTGCCCAAATCTGTGGTAAAGCTTCTGGTAATTTTGCAGAATTCAAAGGTGACCTAAATTTTTCAAGATTTAACAATTTTGGAAATCTTTTTGCAATTTTGAAAGATGAATCTAATGTTTTCAAGAGCTAGTGAATGTTTTAAGGGTGCAACATTGGTTACAACAATACTTTATTTATACTTTTTTGGTTGTTAGAAATATGAACAAAATAGGCTATTTACATCACTGAAATTGTTAATAACTAATATTTTACAGAAATCTCATTTTTTTTTACCCCAAAGAAATGAATTTTTTTCACCTTGACCATATTTGTTGGGGTAAAAAAAGTTTTTCAACTTTATGCCTATTGTCTTCATCTTTTACAAAAGTTTTTTTTTTTATTTATTACATTGGAAGATGTTCCCACTGGGCAGTTGACAAGAATTCAACTTGAAAAAAGTCATATACCCGTCACATTTTATTCAAAAGTTTTGGGATTTTTTTTTTACCCTGTCCCCTATAATTCCTGTGCTCATTGTCTGACTAGGATTTGGTTAAGTGGTTTGGCTAATCTTTAGCTCAATAGCCTAGGTGATGTCTCACTCAACTGAATTTTTCCAAGACTATATTTTCTCAAATTCAGGATGAATTTTTACAAAAGTTTGCCTGGTAGGCCAATTTGGACTGCTGTTACTGTATCTGAAATTTCATTGCAATGGGATCAGGGTTAGGTGACTGTGTCAGGGGGTGTAGGATTCTGTAGAATTATAAAAGTTACGCTTCAGCCTTTAGTCATTTGTGTCAGACACTCCACTGTGACTAAGCAAACTTTCACAAAAATAGATGATATTTGAGTAAAGTAGTCAACATCTGACCCCAGGGTTGTTGTTTTTTTAAAGTTAAGCTTTACCCAGGGCAACATTAAATTAAATATGTGTAAAATGGTAGAGACAGCATGAACACTTGTTCCACAACCATGTACAAATGTGAACTTTTACAGCGGCAATTAGGTACAATGATGAAGTTGACTTTCTCAACTGGAGCTACTCTAGCTTTTCAAGTAACGGTAGGATATGCAGCATTGACCGTCTGGAAAGAAACATTGATTTTCTTTCCGCAGAATACTTGTGGCAGTTGGGATTTAGAAATGTAATATTTAACATCAGTGTGTGTAATATTTGTTGCATCCGTTACAACATACCAGCTTTGCAGGGATTTTTGGAAACTTTGAACTACAACTTTGATGTCATAAACAAACAGAAGCTCAGTGCTGTGACTCACAGATTAAAAAAAAAAAAAATTGTTTAATGACAGCACTAGCATTTATTCTCAGTCATGTCCCTTAATGATTGCTTTGTTTTTCATTCAACTCTCTGCTAACTGTTGCATCAATAAGAATCCATTGTGGTAGTATCAGCTGTTTGTAATCACTTCTCTGGGAAAGAAAAGTTGGGGAGCTATGTACTTGTGTTTCAATTATTTGAATTATTGATAGATACTACTTGAAAACACATTCATAAGTGTTTGAAAAGCTATTTATTAATGTACTATATGGTATACAGTTAACTGTGCAATAAAAGACTGAAACAGATTTCATTGTGGATATCTGAATTTTTTAATGTAGTACTTTTTTGTGAAGAATGAAACGAAAGTAAATTATTTTATGCTTTCACTGCTTTTTCATTGGCTTGTAACTTTGCAGAATATGTTGCGAGTTCCCTTCCTCGGTATTGCTTTTGCTTCACCCTTTCTGTTTGCTCTTATGCCCTTACTTTTGGAACATATTTACAGCATTTTTACAGCAATTTTTCAAGCCTAATTCGTCAGATACCATGTTTGTTTTACCTTCATCTGTCTATCCCTTACATTGTATAGAGCGGGAAGAGTGTACTTTCTAACTTCCTGGCAGAAGCCTCAGATATATCAGGCAGTGGATACCATCCAACTCAAGGGGTCAGGTACAGTGCCATGTCAATTCTTTTTTTCTTCTTTTATCTTTGGAGAACTTCTTCAGTCAGGTAACCGTCATGATTAGCTATGTCAATACATCTGCCCCGTAGTCATACTGTCATGTAGAAGAGGATCTTGTCCATTGCCTCCTGTTCACTTCTCCAGCTCCAGACACTAACCTTTTCTATATGTATCTATTTCTGCCAAAGTAGCCACAGTTCATCTTAAGGAGTCAATCAAAAGCATCCAGTTTTGAATTTTATCCACCATCATACATTGGTATGAGTAGATGCTTTATTTAGTGTCTTAAGTTTATGCTTTAATCGTCCTTTTTTTCAAAGCAAAAAGCTAAAGGTTTGGTTTTAACTGAAAATCTTCATTTCCTTCAAATGCAACCTGAGTGAATGCAGTGGCAAGAAAGTAAAACTTGAAATATCAGTCTCATATTTTTCAAATATGCAAAGGGTGATAGATTTCTTAAGTCTGCATGCATTCTTAATTCAGGCCTTGAAGTTCAGTTAGTTTTCAACACTAAGCAACGACAGCAACCACAGAAGTGTTGATGGAGCCTGTGATGTATTACAACATCATGTTAGGTGACTACCTACTCAACAATTTTAGATCAGACTTGGCATAGATTTTTTTTTTTTTTTCACAAGGTCAAGACAGATGGGAAAGTCTTAGACTGCTTTGGAGAAAAAAAAATCTCACTGTGACCCGGGTCACCAGTGACCAGGAATCGAACCCCAAATCGCTCTCAGTGGCGAAGTTCATTGCTCCAAATGCCACCCCTTTATTCAGTCGGTCATATCACAGGAATTCTCAATCACCGACAGGATCTAGACGGAAGCAAGCAATCTGTTTGGGTTCAGGGAAATCGTATGTAATTCTTAGCTGGAGATCTTTTAAACGTGCAAGTAACATTTGAAATAGAGTAAGAGAGATAACAAATGAGAAGAAGTTTTCCAAAACATCTGTAATAGAAGATTGTGAGCGTAAGATTTTTAAACCACTTGCCAAAGATTTCTGATTCTAATACTATTGTCCAAGATAGGATCCCACTCCCCTAAAATCATGCAGCAGAGAGAAGTGTGATTTAATCGTATGTCACACATAGATAGAAGGGTCATGTTTTAGGAGGTTGCTTTTAACAAAATTAATGAAAAACGGGCATGGAGAAGAGCTCAACATTTGTTCTCACATTTTTTTGATTACTTTTTAAAATATATTCTAACATCGTAATATTACTGCGTGTAAGCAATGTAACGGCATGTGCGCACATATGTCGTTGTAAGTGTTTGCACCAAGTCCAAAAGTCAGACTGCTGTACCAGCAGTTGGTTGAGTACTATCCTTTGTTAGGCTATGAATGAGTTTTGATGTTACATTAAAATTACTTTCATTTCAATCTAACTACCTTTTATCATTGTTAGAGGTATGACATTGAAGTGTTCTTAAGCATATATACATGAATCTATGTTGTCACCCATACAATGTAAGTCAGTGAAACGTTGGATCGGGGTAGCGATTCCGGAGTCGAGTCTTGACACCATCAGACAGGTTCCCGGGTGCCCGGTGTAAACACCATTTGACATGGAGACTCATGCTCACTGTTGGTGGAGTAAATAATGATCTACATTGATTCACAAGAAAATTGTCAATTTCAAACGCAGTCATCGTCTGAACGATCGTCTAGTTTCAAAGAGATTCAAACACGGACATTTTTCAGGATCTTGGAATTCGAGAGCAATGGTTCGTGGACTGGCAATCGGACCTCGACGGCTGAAGTTGAACTTTGGGATTGCAGTGGAGATACAAAGTAAGTTAATAAATAAATAAGGCTGGTCTGTTCAGATTCATACAAGTGGATGCCACAAAGTTTCGTTGCTAGGCTACCTACTTCTCCTCATTCTGCTACCATTCCTCAGTTTTGGCTCCATCGAAAAACCGTAGCTCTGGAAGATATCTTCGTACCCATTCCATACGAAGGACACCTTTGTGATGATTCTGTTGTTCGGTATGGAACTTGAATGATGTCCTGCGAAGGCCAAAAGTCATTGACAGACTGCTGAACTTTAGTTCATACAAAATTAGCTCAGAATGACTAATCCATGGTGTAAAAATTCATCACATACACTCTGCAGACTGTAAAATTAATCCACCAAGGGAATTAATCAAGGATTGGTTCCTGGTCCTGTCACAGGCACCATCACGGTTGGTCACAGGACTATGAGCTGGATGACGTGTTTGTCTCATGTACAGGTTAAGATGATTGAAGTGTAACATGACTCATTATTTCATTCATGCAACCTTTGTCCAGTTCATCCACTCCACCAGATGAAGAGAAATGGTTTGTATGATATTTGATAGGAATCCTCACTGACTTTTCTCACTCTGCCTTCTTCCACAAGGTTAGGATCGCCATGCTGACGCCCCTTGACAATAATGTCTTCAGTATTCAACAATGATGAAAAATGGTTCATATCTTGGTCAAAAAAAAGAGAAAAAACTGCTTCAGTGATGACAATATGACACCCACCAAAAGTCAGCATTCATTAAAATGTGCACATTGTGCAAAGAATGGTCCGAAAATTTTCAATTTTGGTTGTGGGTCATTGGTCAAGACAGAAAGCATAGGTGGTTGCAGTCAACTTTAAAATGGTGCTTTTGAGTGAATATCTGTAGTGACAAGGTTGTTGACAGTACTTTGGCCATTTCTGTCCTTTATCTGTCATTTTGCCTTCCTTTTGTCACATTTTGTACATCTACAGGTTTGATGAATGTTGGCCGTCCATAGCCAAAGATGCTCACGGCGTCATTCTTCTTTATAATCCTGATCAACTAAATCATGAAGGAGAGCTAGAAACTTGGTGAGATGCAACATTTTCTTTTCTTCGTTGATGCTCCTGTTCAATAGTTAATCACACTTTGGTGAAGACAATGCCACTCATTGCATTGTTTAGCGCTTTTCATTTGCAAAATGATGTTACTTACAGTTAGCGTCTTTGTTTAAGCTATGCATTTGTTGTTTTTGGTTGTGCTGAATTGCATTAAAAGCATTAAGTGAAGAAAGAGAATAAGAAGATGAGTGACAAAGCTTGTTTTGAAGTCCTTCTGAATGGGGACACACACAAGAACTTCAAGCTTGTAACTGGGGATATGGTGAAAAAACAGGAATATGCCCGTTTCAAGATATTTTAACGTAATACAAATTGGGGTGTCAGATATGGGCCCTCCCCTTAATAGGTCGATCTGACTTTTTCCCCGGCTACCTATACTGTGGATGTATACGTATGTGTAGGGGTGTACGTGTGTAAAAAACATGCAAGCAATCCTGCTTCTAGTGTGAATCAAGGATACACACAAGATTAAGTTTAACTGGGGACATCATCTGCAAAGTAGGGATATCCCCGAGTATGTGAGGAAAAGTCCATTTCCCTGATTGGCCTTAGCTTTTAAACACGATATCGCAAGATGGGAGAGTTGTTTGAACTGCAGAATTGGTGTGTAGGTAGTTCATTGTGAGGAAATGATCCCTACTTCTTCTTCAGGTAGGTCAAAGTCATTTGAGGTCACCAGAGGGGAAAGTCAGAGAATCTATTAAAGAGGATATTGTAGCAATAGAAAGTTGCTGGAACTTCAAACTCTTACCATTGGTAACACTTGATAAGTAGATGACCTCTGTCAAGTTTTGAGGAGGCCAAATGTCACATGAGGTCAGTAGAGGTCATAGTTTGAAAACCTTGTTAACACAGTATCTCAATGAGGTAGAGTTGAGAGGACTTCAAAGGGGGTATACTGGTAGTCCATTGTGAGTGGATGATCCCTGTTCTCTTGCAGGTCAGTCAAATGTCATTTGAGGTAGCTAGAGGGAAAAATCAGAAAACCTATTCAGACATATCTCAGCAACTGAAAGTTGTTGAACTTCAAATTGTAAACATTGGTAGCTCTTGACAATTAAAGGATCTCCTTCAAATTTAGTCGAGGTCAAAGGCCATATGAGGTCAGCAGAGGTTGTAGTTTTAAACCTTGTAAACAAAGTATCTCATCATGGGAAAGATGATGAAATTTCTGACTTGATGTGAATGTTGTCCATTGTGAGTAGATGATCCCTAGTGATTTTCATGGAGGTCAAAGGTTATGTGAAGTCACCAGGGATCAAAGTCTGACAACCTCACAAATGTTGCAGGAGTTGAAACTTGTAAACAGTGGTTGCTCTTGTTGAGTAGATGGTCTCTTTCATGTTTTGGGGAGATCAAAGGTCACATGATGCCAGCAAGAGTCATACTTTGAAAACCTTGTGAGTCATTGGCAGCTCAAGAAGGGTTTACAGGTGATTGAACTTTAAAATTGGTGGGTTGGTTATCCTTTGGTTTTCATGAATAATGGCAAGGAATCACAAAGTCCTTTGACTTTCTGGTTTTCTTAATCTGTCTCTCCTCGTCTCCCCATCTAGGTACAACCACTTTGTGTCGAATCAAGGTATCCGAGATACGCAGTGTCTCATAATCGGTTACTTCAAGCCCGGCACAGCAGCAAGGAGAGTCAACATACGTAAGTTTGCCCGATTGTAATCATCGTAATCATTAACGTCAAAGATAATGTGACAGAAATTGGAAGAAATCCAGAGCAAATAGACCGGAAAAGAGATATTTCAGTGAATAATCCACAAGCTGCTCTCTGTCATATTAACCCGATCCGGTCATTATCTGTGGTGCTAATGTATCATTATTGTGGACTTCAATTTCTTTCCTCCCTATTGCTCCTGCATCTCTGAATATTTGATTCCTCAATCAGACTATTATGTCTAGTAGCTTTGGGTAGCCTTTACTTCATGCAAGCCTTCGTCAAAGTCTGTGAAGAGACATCAGAAGAGAAATAAAATAGATGGAGTTTCCTGTAATATGCACCAGTTTATGTCTCTTCAAGCCAGTTTTGGGTCGGCTGACATGAGTGAACATCTACCGTTACATAACAAACCTAATCTCGTATTACAGCAACGCAAAATGCCATTGTGATGAGAAAATATACAACACCCAGAATTTTACATGCGTACTTGCATGCATGTTGCTACGCAGCTTTTCAGTTATGTGACTCTTTGTGGTGAATGGGATTAACAGGTGTCTCTTCAAGGCAGTTTGAGGTTGACGTTTTCTACAAGCAGAGTACATCATCTCAACACAAATTAAAAAACAAAATTTTATATGATAGAGATTGGAGCTTCATAGTTTTGAACAAAATCTATGGGCCATCATCTGGCAAGATGAAGAAACAATGAAATGTAACCTCTCTGCTGAAAGTCATTGATTATAGGTCAGAGGGACCACCTCTGGTGTAAAATATCATGGAGATGTTTGATCATGTCCTGCAAGACAGTGAATAGCAAGGTGCTATTATTTTTATCAAGCCACTAGCACTGTTCAGGGCTTCTAGACATAAACAAATCTATGTGACAATGATGGAATTTTGTGAGTGCTGGTAGATTCAAAGCAAAGAGGGGGGGGGGGGGAGGGGAGAGGAGTGGGGGACATGGCCCTCGCCAAAGGTGGGCTCAAAAATTTGCAGTTTTACACTTTTGGTGCAACAGATTGCATCTGAGGGCATTCAAGTATAATTTTTCAAAGGGGAGGGTTACATTCCCCCCCTTCCCCTGTATCGCTGTAACATTTGACCCCTTCCTCACAAAGGACTTGGATCCAGCAGCGTTCATGTATATGCATTTGTATATGTATGTGCTGGTTGTTGTGATCGTGTGATTCGGCCAGCAGGTGGGAGTGCACTTCGGAAGCACATTAAATTTGCCGCCCATTGGATCTTGGGAAAGCCGAAGCTGAAACAGAAACAGCAACTAAGCTACCCTTTGGAGGGTTGTATACCTTGTCACTGTTTTGTCGCCATCAAAATGCTGACCTGGTGACAGATTCATATCACATTAACAGTACTTCTTTGTCTCGGTTTTCGCAGCTAACCCGTTGGCTAAAGTACGCCACGTCGAGTGCAATCTGGACAACGATCCTGATGGGATCAGAAGAGACTTCAAGGCATTCCTGATGAAAGTCTTCAGCAACATCAGTCATCGGCAGAACGAAGAGGAGCTCAGCATCATCCAGTGATCTACAAAGATGGGAACAAGAACCGTTTGGGGTGTGGTCATTCCTTCGATCAAAACACGAATATGACACAGTCTGTAGAGAATGTGCATTTGTAATTTGCGTTAAAGAGGAACCATAGTGGGTGTACGTAAGTTTATTAACAGACAGTCATGATTGTAATGGTGTTATTTTCGTCATGACTTCTTTTCAAATACTACTTCAAATTTGTCGTCGTCGTTGTATAGCATGTTGTTGTGTTCAAAAGGTTTGGCGTAACACATGCACCCTGCAATACCACGTGATGTATGGAGGTGCATGCATGACATCACGATTCGGGTAATTTTGTGACGACATGGCAACTTGCAAGTGAGAAAAAGAGCAATTTGTTGTTTGTATTTTCTTCGGCATGTATTCGCACTGCCACAGGATGGTGTCTCTTTGTTTGAAAAAGTGTATTTTAAGTATCAGGATCATGTGGAATACATGCCACCTTTGAAGTTCACACAGCTCTCCCTCGTTGAGATACTGTGTTTATAAGGTTTCTTAACTATGACCTCTACTTTCCTCATGTGACCTTTGGCCTCCCCAAAACCTGACAAAGATCATCTACTTACCAGCGTTTGTTACAGTGATGTTAAAAGTGTTCATCTTTTCCCCAAATCCAAACTGGTGTCTGGCTTGTACTTGTCCAGTACCAAATAGGTACCTGGATACCTGATGAAAATGTAATGCCTGTTCTTGACATTGGTGTTTAAACAGCATCTTACCTTATAGTAGATGTTGAGGGGTCTTACTAGTGTAGTATATGTACCTTCTCACTGGATCATTTTGCCTTATTATCTTAGTTGGATTAACATTTATACTAGGGGTTAACTGATGTGGTTTTTCTCCTCCCGATGCAATGGCTGATATTTTTATCACAACATTCCCCAATATTTGATCTGTTATTTTTGCTACCAGGTATATTCTCTCTTAAAACATTGTCATTTTATGTAGGATTTTGTCTCTGGAATGCTTTTATCACAATTCCAAAATCATGGCAAATTTCACAGCTATGATTATACCTTTTCAGATGGAAAATAGCTTTCATGGGTATTTCTCAATTCCTACCTTGGTGCATGAATTAATACTTCCCCTGGTGCAAATATGTCTTTAGATTGATGAAGATCATTAAACATCTTTGTATAAATTTCGCCGATCCGCTGTTTTACTGATGGTCTGATCTGATGTCTGATCCGATTTTAGGTTGATCTCTAACTTCTATTCTATCAGATGTGACAGATGACATCCGATATTGACTTAAAGAAGTGTTGCTGTTCACCTTCTAAAGGAACTGGGTTGTAATTTTGGAACCGAGTAGTAGATGTCGGGTGGGAACCCAACTAAGTTACCCAGGTTGTGCGTGATAATACTAAGTACCTAAAACAGTTCCTTTCTCTTCTTTTCCATGAAATCAGGAAGGTGTTTTCAAAATGTATATCAAGCAATTTCAAAGTGTATTCAGATTTCATTTTTGAACTTGTATCAAGTATGAATGTTTGGCATGATAGAGACCACAAACTGACAAATTATTTAATGTGTGTCAAGACAAGACAAACCTTGTTTCAGTGCTTCAGTATGTAGATTATATAAATGTTATAATATATTATAATATTATAATATTATATAATATTATAAATTTCAAACACCAATGGCTGGTTTCTAATTTTGACTTATTGTCGGTTTTTCTCCAACTCAACAAGTAGTAAATGTTAATGTTAAGAGGCTTCCTTTGGGGTTCTGTGTTTGTGCTAAGGAATTGAACTTGGGAGGGAAATCCCGATGTAAAAAAAAAATAGAAAATTGTGAGGGATTTTCAAAATCAAGGAGGGAATTGTCACTTGGTAAAGATTCTATTGTAGTTTATTGTGTGTATTTTTAATTGTAGCTTAAAACCTCAGCTGTGGAAAAGTGGTGACGATTTTCCTGCATAAGATTTATCTTTGTGTGGGATTCAGGAGACAAACGTGTGATTCACGCAATCCCGCACCTTAGCGCGAACACTGGTGTGGAGACTGCTCTGTGCAGAAACTCAAGAACAACAAAGAAATGTTTACTATGGTTGGCTTTTATATTTATGAGAAGTTTGTGTTTAAAAGTCTTTGAAATAAGTGGCAGTCATTTGCTAATCTGTTGAGTATAACATCATTTTTTACTTGAATATTCAAAAAGCAACCTTGATGAAGCAGTTGTCTTTCTCTGATATGACCATAAATAAAATCGTCCAGTATATGCTGTATGTATATATATAAATGTAAATAAACATTGAAAATGATATGTTTTAAATGTTGTCACAGTTTCTTATTTACAGTGGTTATTTTTGTATTTTGAATGCATAGTAATGCTTTTCTTTGGATAAGAACTGACATAGAACTATCAGATGCTTATAATAACCTTTGTATGTGTGTAAGGAGTCCAACCACAGGTCATCATGCATTGTGTAGTGTTAGTCTCAGTTAATCAATGT
>CM037836.1:32951600-32983920 GCA_021234535.1 Stichopus chloronotus | reverse complement strand
GTAATTTATTGCTGGCACTGGATGAATTGTTCAACAATGTTAAAGTTATTCTTTGTATACCGACCATATTGGTTCATCGTAAATGCAATACTTCCCTTTGAGACCAGCTTTATTCTCTGTTATATTTAGGAAAGAAATATCTTTACTCTGCCTTTATCGTGTACATCGTAGAATATAGAGGGGATGACACCTCTGCCGCCGCTGCATGATTTCGAATAAGTTGAGCGTAATCTTTAAGACATGCGCAAGGACAAGTACATAGGTCTGTGTCTTCAAAACATGTAAACATTAATGGAATTTGTCCTCAAATAAACAACCTTTTTAATGATAATTATTATCATCTGCTTTTTGTTTGTTTCTTGCACCCTAACGTACCAAATAAATTTGAGGCGTTTCATCCATTCTTCCATAAAATATTTCTTTAATATGAGAATATAGATCTTTTTGTGAGAGAGGATGTAGCGACTTCTTTTCAATGCTCCATCGTCACTCGACACGTGCACTAAACAAAAATTCCGGAAAGATGATGGGTAAGCAGGGGACAATTTGCAAAGTACGATATGAAATTTTGATTTTAAAGTCAAATTTGGTTACCTGTCTTAACATAATGCGACCAAGAGTACTGGTATACCATGTATTAGCTACAGGATAATGCACGATCTGGGGTCAATGCAAGTGAATAATGAGAGCACAACCCGCGTGCATTTAGCAATAGCATTAGCCCCGAGAGTGCATTAACCGAACGCTAATGCACAATTAACCTTGTTAATTCATACGCAGAGAGATTTTGATAAAAGACGAAACAAAAGAAACGGTGGCTTTGAAAAATACCCACAGTTTTATTGAAAACGAACCCGGGGTAAAGGTAACGAGGATTAACAACATGGTAGCAATTTTCGTGAGCGATTGACAAAGTACCATCACTGATTTGATTAGGCCCCATATTCCACCATTAATCTCTCCCATTGACTTACACTGTAAGATAGCGAACTTAGAGCGCCCCCTAGAGCATGTATGGTACGTCATGTATGGTACGTCATATCAAAGTTTCCCTACTTTAAGTGGTGCTCTACAACATTCAGTAAAATAAAAAGTAGTGATGACAACTGAAAACATGACGAAACATCGATCGCCTTGGCCCGATGTAGGCACTTTTCCTAGGATTAACAGATCTCACGAATGTTCATAATTTGTGATAGAATGAGACCTGTATCATGAGTAAAGGTAGCAAACTACTACAAAACATTGTTGATGCACGATTTTATAGTAGCTTGCAGGTTAGAAACACCCGAGAAGTGCCGTTTCCGGACAACGTGGTGGTGGTGGTGGTGGTGGTGGTGTGTGTGTGTGGGCGGAGGGCTTGTTAATTTAAAGTTTTCTTGTAAGCTCCACAACAACTGATGGTGGCGCTCCGCTTAGATACCCCTGCTCAGGCAATGTCCTCATACGCGATTGGAATGTACTTCCATAGAGGTTTGGCAAAATCTCCCCCCCCCCCCATCACTTAATCATCGAGACGCCTCTGTTGAGATAAAGAGAATAAACTAAACTTAAACTACACGAGAGACGGAGTCTTACTTAAATGATAGAGTGAAAGCAAAACAACAAAGCACCCGCATGTCTTCCTTTTGGGGTTCAATTTATATCCCACTAAGAACAGAAATTAAGGTAGCATACCTTGTGTAGAAGTTGGAGGTCCTCCTCATTTTGTTCACCTGTGTGGGTGAAAGTCCCTATAATGGCAGTTTGGACAGATTTCTCGGTATATTATCCTTTGAGGCGGGTTCTTTTGTGAATTGAATATTGAAGTAGGCAATTTGAGGTATACATAGTGTGAAAATGGTGCCAATTGAAGCAATTATGGAAAAAGTTATGGCCTTTTATCTGGCGGAGCGGTATCATTCGAGGTGATGTGTGATTTGCCCCCATGTGACATGGACGACCTCTAGCTGAAAATCTAACCACCTAAGGAACGGAAAATTGAACGTGCCATGAATAACCAATGTGTCAGCTTTCCGAAGAAAGGTAGCATATATCGGTTGCAAACTCCTACAAGGCTTCGAAAACCAGATTACTTTTTGCGATATAGCGTGTAAGTCAATGTGGCAATTAATCGCGGTATGCCACGTTATGAACCCGAACGTCTTTATTGTGAGTTGTGGTGACTTTGCGTTTTCTGTAACTAGCGCCAAGATAATATTCACATGCATCAAGTGAACAATCTGCAAACATTGAATGCTCAATGTGTGACATTTCGCAATGTACTGCATTATTTCTGCGATAATGCTCCTGCTTTCCCCTCTAGCAGCCCCCCCCCCCACCCATCCATTATGATCTGAATGTGAAAGGAAAGCAGCATTCATCTTTTAATGCAATAAATTCTAAAGCCGCTATGTAACTCAATCTGAAATTTCTGAAAGTGGGTGTCGTGTTGACAATGATTAAAAGGTTTACTAAAACTTTTTATTTAAATTGATCGAAAGGCCGCTTCAATGCAATAAATGCATTATACTAATTTTCATTTTAAATTTTCTCATTTGTCTTTTCTTGTTCTCTAGAAATGACGCTCGAATGTATTCACAAGAGAAGTGAACACATCAATTTGATATAAAGTACAACAAATGAAAGAGTGTGGACTGAGTACACAGGCTGAATTTAAATTAATATTGACACGCCACAGTGATTTCAGTTACCGTTTTGGTAATTACACATTTTAACACAATTCGAAGTGTATCTCAAAATGTAGGGCATGTTTAAAATGCAAAAAGACCGGTTTTTAAAAAAAACGTATTAAAATAAATGAGAAAGAACAAGTCAAAGGAACATGACGAGGGTGGAGAAGAGTGAGTGAAGAGAGAAAGTGCATTTATGTGGGGTGAGGAGGAGGACTGTAGAGGGAATAGTTGCATTTTGATGACACAGTAATGTCAAAGGTACACCGGTTGCTTTTCCTCTCCTCAAACCAACACTGCCATCGAATTTGACATTCAATTTTATTGACTTTTAGCATTACGTAACAGAAATAACGTTTTAAACGTCAGCCAATTCCTCCTGAACTGTCTTTCAACGAGGCTTCAGGGCTGTTTAAAGAAAACAGTCTAACAGCTTAAAGCCTGCTGGGAGGAAACGGGGTGTGTGGGTTGGGGGAGGGGTCACGTTACTTTAACGAGTTATCCCCTTCGAATTTAACACTTTAACACAATGTTATGGTGAGAAACGCACGGATCCCCTCGAAAGCCTCATTTGTTTGTCGTCTGATGTTCCGATTCCGATTCCTGTAGAGGTAATACATCTGGGAACCGTGGCAAGTGAAAAAAAAAAGAAAAAAAAAAGAAGGACGACCAACCCCGTGGCACGCCACCAATCGGTGGTTAGATTAATAGGGTATGGTCATATCATCTGGCAATTCAATGGAAACTATAGCGACGGGAAGCAGCAAATTTGTGGGAATGGATTGCTCAGCCAGTTGAAATTGCAGGCGCCACCCATGACGTTACACAACGAAATGCAGTCACGAAAAGACGTAAACCTTAATCGAATTTTGGTAATTTTCTTTTCACTATTAAGGATATATTTCTCTCTGCTCAATGATAGCGGTGCTTTTTCCGTGTTCATATATTTTTCTTTTTTTTTCTTCCCGAGATCTAAAACAGGAACTCACTACATTTTCAGAGCACAAATACATAAATGGAGCAAACATTGTTACGCGTTCATTACCTCGTTGCTTAAACCAGGGCAGTTTGAATTTTGTGTTATTGTGTCAACCAAGTTATATGTGTTGAGTATGCAATTTGCATTTGTTTACATCAGTTTGTCATATATATTGTATGTTGTGTAAGTGCTTCATCGTACCCATTGTACTGAGTACACTAAAGACCAAGAACCGATGCAAAATGCTGACATGCAGGTGCTCACGGCATTTTCATGTTATAACGTGCGTAGCCTGCATAGTTAACGAGTATTCGTCTGCTAGAATATGCGCCATTGAGAACATCAAATAGGATTTAGTAGGCCTGTAGTGTCGTTCGAACTTAATTTCGTTTGGTATTTCAGACTACTAAAAATGATGAAAATTAAACACTTTGAAAGTCTTATAGGTCTCAGTCGACTAATTATCCATAGATAATCATATATATATATATATATATATATATATATATATATATATATATATATATATATATATATATATATATATATATATATATATATATATATATATATATATATGCGTGTGTGTGTGTGTGGTTGGGTGAGATGGGTAAGTGGGTGGGCGGGGTTTGAGTTACATGCCCACTTGCGAAGACTCGAAATTCTTTAGTGCGACTACAATACAGTTTCATGTTGATATTAACTTTTCAAGTCAAGTAACATGTTCTAGATTACTTATACCTTCTTTGAGAATATCCAGCAAATTAGTGGCCTGAGCGATTTTTTAAGAACCTTTTATTTATTTCATAGGTCATAACTAATTCAAGAGTTCCTTAAAACGTCTTTGCGAGGCAACCGACCGCTTTTACTTTACAATTTGCAAAGCTCACACGTTCTTTTTGTGTGTGTGTGTGTGTATTTTGCCTATTCAAGGTTTCTCTGGGGGCAATTGCGAGAGGAAAATTGACGGCTATTTTGAATTTAACTTTACATCATCATGTAAAGAGCGTCCTTTGGGTAGCCCTAATTAGGTCGATGTGAATTGATAGCAGACAATAACTCACGTACTGAGCGCTCGTAGCTATTTGTAATAACTTTTGTACGTAAATGAACTAATGAAATTGTTGAGACCACCTCGCTTTTTGCTTTAAATGAACTTTTCAGGGGAGAGTATCCAGCAAAGGAAAATGAAATTAATACCAAGAAAAAAAAAACATGGAAACAAGGAGAGACAAAATAACCAACTGGAAATGACTTTATGAACTAAAAGGAACAACTAAACCAAAGAAACAAAGAACTAAAAACTTTGCAGAATTGTTTTAAAAAAAGACACCAACTTATCCCCTGCATGCCTTTTCGACAGGAGTTGTGTCGATTGTTCTTCCAACGACGAACGGCCTGCGTGTCTTTTCTTTTATGCCTGTCATAAGCCAAGGGCACATCTCTGCCCCAATTCGAGATATGCTTCCCTCCTCAACACCATCCCCAGTTTCCAAGGATAAAAGCCCTCAAGGCTAGAGAGCCTGCTGTATAATGCCATTTCCTGCAATGTGAGAGGCATTTATACCAAACATTTTCTCAGATCTGTACGCTACGCGGCAACCAATGTGACTTTCATCTTAGATGGACCCATAATTAGCGCTTGTCCTTCATAGCCCAACGCTCCTCCCACCTCCTCCCCTCTTTGCCTCAGATGAGAAATTCTGGTAATCAGCCACTTTTACACAGTTTTAGGCCACAGCTCCCTCACAGTGGGTTCCTACCTGTATGCAGTGTGTATAACCGAAATGTGTTCTCTTTGAACGATTATCTTAGAAGTTCTTTTCTTTTCAGAATTACATTTTTCTTTAATGAAATAGTAAACATCTGATAAATGAATTAGGAAATATCAGAAACGATTACAACAAATTCAGACATTTTTGGCTCTAACCTCAGATTTTTAAAGCATTTAGACCCGTCCCACTTGATACAATTGTTGGAGCCCCCCCCCCCCCCTTAACAAAAATCCCTACATACGCCTGAGTCATTAGTTAAGCCAGGAGTGCTACTTAGATCTCCCGGGTTAAGGGAGTAATGTTCTCTGAGTACAGGGTTACTGGATACATTACGTTCTTGAGATCCGTGAATTAACTATATTGTGACAATCTCCATAGTTATGTGTTCCCTAAGTTACGTGACTTGTCTGCAACTATACTGCATAGAATTTGTATAGAACAGAATTTGTGTAGGATTTGTACTTTCGAAACGCACTAAATGCATGCCATATATATTTTTTATCCGAAGATTAGCCCACCCCCAGCCTGCGGCGTTATTCGGCGTTATATTTGGTTTTATTTTATGTTTATCATACTCAGGTACGCAAATGTCCTTGTTTTCTGTCTCAGGATAATAATAGTAATACTAAAGTTGTGAGAGCATGTACTGCAGTTGAAGACGTGAAAAGTATCCGTTGCGTATCAGTTCTTGTTCGTCGTTCCTACCTGGATCTACCGTTAAAGTGCATCCTAAAATCTAAAATTTCAAAAATACATGTCACAAAGCCCCCCTCCCCCGACAAAAAAAATCCAAATTGTCCAAATTCCATTTTCACAAGGTTATCCCTGATCTCCAAGATGTAAAATGGTGAAGTTTTATGGCTTAATTTAAATGGCAGATTGGGCAATAATTTGTGATGTCATTTTTGTACTACTCAAATTACTCTCTTTGTATTTTTTTTTGAAAGCCTTTGAAACTTGTCACGAAACACAGCCACTGGCCTATACTGTTATGAGGAGACTTGACTATATGTACAAGCTATCTCCATGCCACATGTTATGCAGGAAATCAGTGAACTTTTCTTTATATGAACATTTTAATTTGAAAAATGAAACACAACATGTAATGCGGATAGTTGTTCAAGAAATACATCACAAACTATCGCAAGATTGATTATTCCAAAAAAGGTGAACATCTTTCAACATTTAATATCTCAGCAATGGAACAAGCTATGAAAATGGGAGTTAAGTGACGTATCTGTTACACAACGTAATTGTAAAGAGAGTTTTTGTTCATTACTAAAACAACATAAAGTAAAAAAAAAAAAAAACAAGTACTATGCTCGCCCTTTTTTGACTTAATTTAACCTTGTGTAAAAAGCATTTAAAGATAATTTAGGGCACATGTAAGTCATCATTACAAATGGTGTTATTGGGCTGATACATGTATTTACTTTTTTTTCATGTTTGTTTTATCTGCGCCTGTAGGCTCTACGCTCTAACAATGTTTCGAATACACATGGGAATGCAAGTTTCGACAAAATGTAGGTTACCAGAGCCCGATACATGACACAAAAACGACCTTCTCGAGATAATGGATTCCGTCATTTCTATCATACTTAATGATCTATTTTTGAAAGGCGAAATAACTGATATTACCTTTATAGGTTAGCATCATGCAAGTATTTCGGTAATGTCATTTCTGAAGATGTTTTCCTTTCAATTTTTGCCCTCGTTTCTTACTGCGTCGCCTATGAGTCTGCATTACATTACGTGTGTTCGTTTGGCTCTGTTCAAGCTGATTTTTGTGTCACCGTACACGAAGACACTGTAGTGTACAGTGTTCGCGGGAAGGATATTTCATTTGGTGCTATACACTATACGATAAACCGTCGGATGTGGATCACAGTAGGTGGTGGGTGGCTTCGTAATATCGGACACCTTTACAAATGTTTACTTGCTCTTCAGCAATTTTCCTCTCACGTGTAATATTTTTACTTTAGCCCTCATTACAACTCTGAATACGTCTACATGAACCGTTTCATTTTGTTTCTTTGTTTTTTTTTTAAAAATCTTTTGTGCACATTTTAAAGGCAGATGACGTTTATCAATATTACAGCTACTCTACGAAGATCCGTTTTACTTTTCCGATCGTTATTGTGTCCTACTTCAATATATAATAGATAAAAAAGAAGGATTAATCTGTAGAAATTGGTCAAAACAACGTAAACTAAAGTCTGAGAAAAAAAGGAAGATATTCGAAATCGGTCAACCAATCTTTATAAGTCCTTGCACCTTAATTGCCTTAAAAAAAGGTCATGTTTAAGGAAGATACTCGTGAGAGAGAAGTCACAAAGACATATTTCTCTCTCTCTTCGATGTTTCACAGTATGGACTATATATGCAAAGACGTTTTGAGAAGCAAATGACTGTGGAATTAGGAAGGTAATAACAATAAAAGAATAAAATATTGTTAACTTAATCGTAAATGGTATAATGATAAAAACATCATCGATGGAAATGAGAATAAAAATTGAAACATTTCCTTTTAGTAAGAGGGCCACGGGTAAGTCATTAAGAATAAACTGTGTTTGAGGAAATATTTTGTAAAGTTTGATCAGTGTATTGAAAAATGAAAGGCTGCTTAGTCAGTTTCATTGCATATATCAGTCGTAGCATGACAAAGTATCAAATTAAAGGTAAACGATCATCTTATTAACGTCTTGTGTGACCTCAGTTTTTTCTTGATCACTCTCTACAAACGTCACTAGTTTCCCGCGGTACTCTTTGCACGTAAACTTGTATAGCTAATGATACAATTATACATGGCAGCAAAGCTTTATATATATACACACCGTCTACCGACGCTTCACTGTAACTTGTAAGTATATACCGTAAACGTAAAAGGGAGTTATCAAGAGTAAACTGACGTCACATGATACATGCATTTAGAGGACGATCGATTAAGCTACACAAAAGTATCTTGATTGGGAATCCTTGTGGTAAAGTTATTACCTGTAGAGTAGACAAAGAGCAGAATTAGATGATCGGGGGGAGTTTCACTCCTCTTGAAAGTTGTCGTATTACTTCCCTTAATCTTGACATTTCGTCTCTATAATCGTTAGAGCGATATATATTAGCGATGATAGCGATTATATATATATATATATATATATATATATATATATATATATATATATATATATATATATATATATATATATATATATATATATATATATATATATATATATATTTAATGAACGGAAAACGTCGAATAGGCCTATCTCTCAAGTACTACTTTCAACCACTGTTTTAGCGCTCTCATATCACTTGCATTACACTCTAGTGTGACATGAAGTGGATTCCATTATTTTTTTTTCAGGGTCGTATAGACGATTGTAAAACATTTTATTTCCTCTCACTTCTCTAGCAACGCCGTCGTGAAGACCTTGACTGCTATATCTCTGTTCGTTTCTCCTTGATTTTAGGCCGCTATGATTATGCTTTATTGCATTAGATGTTTTCAACCACTTTTGCTATTAACGGTAGTACAGTATGTTTCTCCGACCTTCGTCTTGAGTTTGCAGGCCTTCCTGGAAGGGATTCGGTCTCTCGCTACACATATGACCTTAAAAGGTCTATCATTTTGAATTCATGAAGAGCAACATTTTTTTTTCTTTTTTTTTTCGTTTGAAAGACCTGACCTATTTTGAATGCACTAAGGTGTCTCGAAATATTAACGACGGTACCACTGCCAAGGGCATCAGTATAACAGCAGAATTGTGTCAAAATAATCCTTTTGTGTTTTCTTTTGTTTTTAATTTTAAGTAAGAAATTTCGAAACGATGTGCTTTTCGAGATAAAAGAGGGCAAATTTGAGAACGTGACCATATTAGTCAGACATTAAATATTTTGTTGTAATGACAAAAGTGCAGTAATTTTGTTGTTGAAAGGTTTATCGTTTCAAGTTAATCCCTCCACCATGACCGTGACCGTTAACTGATCTGGATCGTGCTCTACTCAAATTGACCTGTGCCACTGGTTGACGAATTTTTTTTTTTTTTTGAGGGGGATGCGTCCTTGTATTTGCAAGGTAATTAAAAGACTGGTCGAGAGTGGAGGTAAGCATACATTAATGGGAAATGATTGACATAGAAAAGTGAGCTCTCTTTTAAGCCCACTGTTCTTTATTATTGAGTGATAAATTTGGGTTTCAAAATTCGGTAGCCTACATTAAAGTTATCGAATGTGTCGTTTCCTTCATAATGTAGAGAATACTTCAAGTTGAACAGTATTTCCGGCTGGCATATTACAGTTTTCTGTTACAATCTGATTAGCATCCGAACTTAAAGGGTGAATCACAATTTATTTCACTACAATTCCCCACCGGTATCGTACAATGAGTTATAACAAACAAATATGATCGAGATTATGTCAAAACATCTGGACAATTTCGAGAAACGAGTCAAATTCGCAAAGATAAATGAAGAATTAACTCGGAAAGTCTGTAACATTCGTATTCATCGAATCAAATATGAATATTCAATACTATCGCCTTTTCGAGGAGGTGCGACTGAACAGTTTCATATGTAGCCTACGTGTGCCGTATGTATCACCAACTATCACTAAACTCTTATTTACTTAGCACTGCGCAATGTACGAACTGCATGGGAACTGTAAACATTCGGTTATGTTTATTCATATAACGTCATCTCAGTCTTACGCTGTGATTGGTCATGGTATAGAGGAGGCTGTCTTGTCTTGTGCATGAGCGTTTATTTTTTGTACTCGACAAATATTAAGAGTTCTTATTCAACAGTAATTAACGCAATAATTATCGTTTCTTCTACCTTCAAACACCTCCCCAACGTCTCTATATTTCGGTGAACAATCAGTTTAGAAAGAAAAACCAATTAAAGGTGAATTTTCTCAGTCAAACCCTGATTTCCCGTTTAATAACTGTTCTTACCTATACACTTAATAGTACTCTTTACACGCAAGATTGAAATGCTGCATGTCGTGTTACCACCGTCAGCGATGCATGTGACAATTGGATGGATGGGCTTGAAATTCATCGTTAAAGGGAAATAAGGGGTTTGTTTTACAGAAAACAACCATAGATTTAAAACCAGTGTTTGTAAAGGTAGAATGACAGATTATTCAAATTAAAGAAGGACCGTCGCCTTCGTTTCAAGAAATAAGTTTCTCATAGATAGAAATTCAGTTATTTGTTGCTCAGCAATCATTTGTTCACCCAAACTTTTCAAAATTCAAATGATGCATCTTCCGTTACTCACCACATGCATAATATTTTGAGGAGATGATGCTCTTGCAGATGTTTATTGGTGAGACTGAATGGTTTAATAATGATTAAAGCTATTTTCTTCGTATGCCATGTTGGTATATTCTAAACGCCCTATTTCCCTTTAACTTAGCTCCATTAATCCTAGCTGTATCGCAATTTGGCCAAGATGAGTTTACAGCATCTCTCGTATCTATCTCACGAGCCTCAATGGGCCCCAGTTGAAACCAGAGGTTATACCGACCTCAGTCCGAACCAAGGCTTCCCGAGTAAAACACCCAACTGGGGCCAAATATGGCAACTGGAACGCAAATCTAGGTTATGTGCAGAGTGGCCCCATATGCAAGTATCAATGCATGACAAACTTTTACAATGCTCACCTGAAGAATGCTAATAGACGGTGACGGTGGCTCAAAATAGTTAGTATATAGGTTCCATTTACCGAATAAACTGTGCGTGGTTTTGTAAATGGTACCGTGCTGGGACTGAGACAGTTTTCCTCTTGGAAGCTTTATTGTGATTGGCTGACACCAAACCCGCCTCCTCTATAATGTGAGCTCTTATTGATACTATCATTCTGTCGGTCTTCCCCGTTATGTGGATCGACAAAGAAACAAGAAACAGGTCCATGAGTGCCACTGAACACCTTGCAGAGGTTCTGCCATTCATTGATAGGCTACAGCCCCCTTCATTGTAAGATTTTCTTTTTTTTTCAACACTATTTTTTTGTTACCACACGGAAAGAAACTGTTAGTTTATGAATAGGCTGCAATCGAGTTTCATCCATCTAATGAACATGATGTCAATTTTTAGCGTACATTCAAGTTAAAGTGTCATATTAGGTTTCGTACTTACATGCTTATTAAAGGTTCAAATGGAATTTTGCACTGAACAGAGGAATGAAAGGGGTTGGGTGAGTGGACGGGGGGGGGGGGGGGGGGGGTCGTAGAGGTGAAGACCAGCAGAGACAAGCCAATGGCGTAAATTGAGCCAGGATCGTCTTGAGAACATATATAGATCATCCTTTGAAGGAAGACAAAGTCTTATATGGGAGAGAATCTCATAGTATAACCACTTTCTCTTATCATGCACCAGCGAATTATGCAACCGGGGATATTTAATTCGGAATTGGTCGATTGTTACATCGGTACCCCATGCATGGCAAGTACATTACGTCTTTTGTGCTCGACCACTATCGTGAGTCTTTCTCGCAGATTTGGATGAAAACATTACAATAGGCATATGCAAAGAGAGACAGAACGTGTGAGTTTGTGAACATAGAACTGTTTTCTTTCTTGTTTGTTTTTTTTCTTTGATGATTAGAAGGTCGATCACATGCCATCGTAGCCTACAATTCATGTCTCGAAAGCACGAAATGTACAAAACCTTTTAAAGGGAAATAAGGAATTCTGTTTTACAGAAATCAACCGTGTTTTTAAACTCAATGGACATAGAATGATAGATTATCCAAAATAAGGAAAAACAGTAGCCTTCTTTTCTAGAAATAACTTTCTCACAAGGAGAAATTCAGTTATTTGTTGCTCAACAATAATTTGTTCACCTAAACAGTTTTCAAAATTCAGATGATGCATCTTCAGTTACTCACCACATGCTTGACTTTTTGAGGAGATGAAGCTAAATTGCAGATGTTTATTGATGAGACTGAATGGTTGAACAATGATTATTAAAGTTATTTTCTTTGTATTCCATGTTAATATATCCCAATTTCCCTTGAAGAAATAGTCCACTTCGCCTCTTCGTTTTTCACATGTATCATCCCACAAAAAAGAAAACAAAACCAACTAAAAGTATGAAGGGATTACAATTACTACACGAAACCCAAATGAATGTACGTTTGTAGCTCTCTTAGTTGACATTTTTATCTATATTTCTCATAAGATACTGTTCAAATAACAGTTGCTTCCACTCTTGACCTTCAAAAAGGTTAGTATCGGCTATTTGCATTCAACTTGCCTTCATGCTGAGTGGGCCACTCTTTCCGAAAAGTGATTTCACCCAGGTAAGAAATTTTGCGCATTTTTGCTTTTATATATAGGTACGGATAATCTTCTCAAGACTTCACTCCATGATCTTTATACGTTCGAGGGGTATGAAAAGTTCACTGAAACACTCTAGTTGAGTAAGTTTTCACCGGATGAAATTCACACACTCTCCTAAATTAACATCGAATGTTAGTATGGCTGAAAGTTAATCCGAGAAATGGTAATAATTACAAGACAAATAGATGACTTAAGTTTCAACAATGAGATTTCTTTTTTATTTTCCAAAAGAAAAATGTGATACATTTTGAGAGAAAACATGTCGGTGTTTTCATCAAAAGCTTTCAGGATAATGGATTAGAAATTTGTAAATGTGTTTGAGAAATACCTCATACATAAACACAACACACACACAAAAAAAATAACTTACGAAATGGGCTAAAAGCAATAACTCGACTTTCTTACAAGTAATAAAGTATTGTCAGTTTAGTAAAAACCTGTAATTGGCGCATCCTCATAATTGGTGTTACCTTAAAAAAAGTACTCCTCTTCACTGTGGCAACGTTAGTGAAGAGAGCTGCACTTTTTTGAACCTGACCACAGTTATACCTATTTAGCGATTGTAAATCCATTTCAGGTATGCTCCTTCTAAATAATAGCTCTTTCGGACATTCAATATATCGTCATAAGAATTTCTCAAGTGCTCTAGTCACGATCGAGGCCTCCTACATACATTGTATTTTAAATGTGACACTGCCAGACACGGCTCTCCATGAATAATCCAAAGCTGTGTTGTTTTTATGAGTAGGAGTGGTTTGAGCAGGCAAGGAATCATCTTTGTGCCTTTCCAAATGATGAGATCACGTGTGGTCCGTGAGACTTTTGACACTCTCTAGTGATGGATATATAGTTGCTGCCATTGGCATACATGTCAACACCCCTCCTCTTTGATGCAGAGGGCATCCCTTTGTTAAGTATAGGCCTACGTCATTGTAGTAGGTCATATACTTGTATATATATAGTGAATGTTACGGACTCCCGTAGCTCATAGTTCCCACAGAGTTCAATATCTGGTGTTCACCCGAGTTTATTTACATTTTCTTCATTTGCTTCAGTCATGAAAGTTAGGTGTAGACAATAAATTATATTAGAAATGGAAGAAGCATGTAGACCTGACGCTGACGGATATTTCGCAAAACAATTAAGAGATTGGTTAATCATGGGTAGTAACGATTATTTGCATATGAGTTTTCATGATTCTGATTGGTCAACGTCATCACCTATCATCCCGAGATCCTCAGGGGTTCGGCGTGGTTTCGAAGAGTCGGCAACCACGAGGCCGACACAGGAAATTGTGCAGTTGCCGGAAGTGTCTCTGTCTCACCCTACGTCTCTCTGTCTCTGTTGTAGAGCCAACTTTCTGTATCAAAACGACCAGGATATCCGCCACTGTCGGGGACAGTCATACCACCACTGTATAATTAAACCCCAAATTCAAATCACCAACACTATTATTTGACACATATGTACTTATAATTTTGCAAGTTTCTCAAACGTATAGAGCAGTTGAAGTTTTCGAGATGTGATTATAGAATTATCTAGGTGATACGACACAGAGGCATCGAAGAACTTTTTCTTCTTGAATCCTAAAGATAAACAAATAAAAGCAGCCTGAACCTCCCCCCCCCTCTTCCTCCCTCTCTCCAACTCCACCCCTTTCTCTGTCTTTCACTCTCCCTTTCATACGCATATCTTCTGGCTTCCCAGCCAATGATTATGAAATAATATATTTCAATGCAACTCTAAAAATTCTGCAAATGCGTGACAAACACACAAACACTCACGAAAGCCACGACCTTTGCTTTTCTTTGAAGAAACAACGCATTTCCACAATACTCGTATATCTGTTCAGATATTGCTAATTCCTTTCCAACTGTCTCGGAAAAAATTGTTAAGTCATGCCCAGAAGTTCGGTATTTGTATATGTATGAGGAGATCGCCGAAGCGTGAAGCTCAGAATCACAAGTTAGGAGAATACTATCGACTTACGTTCTTCTTGAAATGCAGTATGCAGTTGGAAATGATGCGGAATATGAACAAACGTCTGACGTTCCCCTTGTAACCACCCCCTCAAACCTTAATTTGAATAGAAACCAACTTGTTTTCTTGATCACAAGAAACTTTTTAACTTGAGCAGTTTGCTCAACAGTGAAGATATGCTTTCATTCCAAGTGTTATACAACCACCTGTCGTTGTTTTCCATATGCCAGCAAACAAGTCAGGATGAGTTTTTTATGTGTGTGTGTGTGTGTGTGTGGATTGCCAGCTGAATTTTGCAGTGTTGCTTTAGAAAATTTTGGTCAGCATACTACTATAAAAGAAAAATATATGACGTTCATAACGAAATGTATATAAATGTTACAACAAATTATGTATAATGTGGGATGTATATATATATATATGTGTTATACATAACCTATATATATGAAGAAAAAACCTAAGTCATATATCTTACGGCATGACCAACATATATTTCTCGTCATAATCAATACATATATAGTGTATAATATTGTCACAAATGGCACTTCATACAGTAAACCATGCGTATTTACAGAGGAACAAGGACGAGCTTGTATAATGTTATTTCCAACAAACCCTCCAGATATGATCGTTATCTGATGAATTCGCTTAGCTCAGTTTGAGGCCTAGGCCTAAATTTAATGACACAAGATAGCGGGGAAAGGTAAATCGAAAACGAAAAGTCTGAAGAATTAGAGTATGTTTCACCAAACAGAGGAGATTCGGATAATTCTGACTGAGACTCATTACGGGATTACTCATCACTGGATTCTTTAGAAATATACGGTTGGTGCAAACGTAGTATTTTGGCTAGGATCACCGTTAGTTAGCCTATCAGTTCTTTTGCGCCAGACAAGAATAGGACGGACGAATGACAGATCATGAATTAATGGTGATGATGGTGTGATTGTCCCCGTCAAACTAAGATGATTCCACATGCTTGCAAACAACCATGAATGAACGTGTAATTAATTAACACTTTGTTTTCAAGAATGTGTGACCAGCCTGACGTTTTTACCTCTTGATTCCTTGCCAACGACAGGCAAGGGATCTACGTGATGGTTTTGTCGTGCGGCGGTGGGTGAGTGTGTATGTGCAACACTTTGCTTGTTTACACGATATCTCAAGAAGGGTAACCTTGACTGATCTCATACTTAATGTCTGGGTTGATCGTACTGAACAACTGATCCCAATTGTTTTAAGTGGGGTCAAAGGTCATCTGAGGCCACCAGAAACTTTGTTTATACCTCAGGAAGGGTGACCATCTGAGTTTGTAAAATAAAGAGACGGATCTACATTTTTCAAGAAATAGTGTCATTTTCTTTGGAGGTCAAAGGTCACTTGAGGTCAGCAGAGACGTAGTAAGAAATTAAGTTGTGAACATAGGCTTTACACTGTTTCACTCAATATTTGCACAGTATGTGGGTTATCGTGCCTTTAATAAATATGGGCGTCTTTCGACATTCTGGTTACCTAAGGTTTATTTTCCTGCAGCCGCCCTTAGGAATTACGTATATACAAGTTATTGCTCTACTTTTTGAAGGTCTTCCGCACTACTGTAGTGTATGCTGACCTTGCTTTCGAATTTTGATCCTGAGTATAAACGTTCGAATTAGTCAGTTAGTAGGCCATCGACGCCTTGAACAGTACTGATTGCGTGATACTTGGCACGTACTTGGTCGTTCTACCAGTGATCACGTGACTTAACTAGCTGTACCGTCCGTTATTTAACGTAAACTCAAAATGGAACACCAAACTATTTACTTATGTGTCGATGGTTGCCGTTATTGGCGTTAAACTTTTTTTTTTTTTGATTCGTGCCGAAGGCTCAAGAATCTATGCGATGGTGATGTCGTGTGTGTGCATGTGTATGTGTGTGTATGTAACACTTTGCTTGTAAACACGATATCTCAAGAAGGGCAATTCGGAGGGATCTTATATTTGATATGTAGGTTGATCATACTAATTAGATGATCCCTATTGTTTTTGGTCAAGGTCAAAGGTCATTTGAGGTCCCTAAGGGTCAAAATGCGAAAACTTCTAAGCACAATATCTCAAGAACGGTAACTGTGACTGATGTCATACTTAGTGTGTGGGTTGGTCTCATTGAATAGATTGTCCCTATTGTTTTTGGTTAAGGTCAAAGGTCATTTGAGGTCACCAGAGGTCAAAATGTAAAAACCTTGTAAACACGATATCTCAAGAACGGTATTTGTGACTGATGCCATACTTGGTGTGTGCGTTGGTCACATTGAGTAGATGGTTCCTATTGTTTATGGTTGAGGTGAAAGGTCATCTGAGGTCACCAGATGCCAAACTTTAAAAACCTTGTAAACACGATATTTCCAGAAGGGTAATCATGACTGATGTAATTCTTGTTGTGTGGGTTGGTAATAATGAGCAGAAGATTCCTATTGAGTTTGGTGGGGGTTAAGGGTCATTCGAGGTCACCCAAGGTCAAACTGTAAAAATGTGTAAACACAATATTACCAGGAATTTTAACCTTGACTGATGTCATACTTTATGTGTGGATTGTATATACTGAGTAGAAGATTCCTTTGTTTTTGTTGGAGGTCAAAGGTTTGAGGTCACCAGAGGTCAAACTGTGAAAACCTTGCAAAACACATTATCTCCAGAAGGGTGCTGTTGACTGATGTCATACTTGATGTGGAAGTTGGCCATATTGGGTAGGTGATCCCTATTGCTTTTGGTGGAAGTCAAATATCATTTGAGATCCCCCCCAAAAAATGTCATTTTGGGTTAACATTATTAATGTGGTGTTTCAAGAACAGTGACTGTAGTTGATCTCATACTTTTCATGTGGATAATTTATTTGTAATTATATCACCATGTGGCAAAGGAATCACAGAGCCTTTTGGCTTTCTGGTTTGTAACTGCATTCCCCCCCAAAATTTTAGGAGTTCAGCAGAGATAACATGTAGGTTATTGGTACTGAGAAATCAAGGGTCTTTCATTTCACGGCGTAGGCAGGGTGAGTGATTGAGACTTTGTGCACTCAAAATAAAGGATAACATAGGAAACCCTCCACAGGATGGTATGGCTGCATTATATTAAGATCATTCTATCGTACTGATCCAAAAGAGGGAAGAATTCCTACATTACTCGATCAGGCATGAGCATGCGGGCTTTTTTCCAAAGGGACTAAATTAGGACATTCAATTGCGACTACAGTTCTATTCCATTGTTTTTTTTTGTTTGTTTTATGTTACTGAATACGAAAATAACGTTTGATTGGCTCGATAAAAGGCGAATTTAATTTAATCATAATTTAATCATACACTTTGTTCAACAGACTATGAGATCAACACCCCTTTAAGCAATGCATGGACATGTGTCTTAGGCCTATGTCTTGACTATTTTTCACAGACTATTTTTTTTTTCAAAAAAATCAGAGATGTTCCATATAAGCCCATATCTCTTTATCACTTTTACAAAGATTTTTTTAATGCAGTAATGTTCATACTCTCATTCGAATGCCAATGTTTGCTATATCTCTCACAAATTTTATAATTAAAATAACGGACACGGTGATTGTAATCAAATTCAATAACAACTTTTCCAAGAAATCAATCGAATGCAAATTTTATCCAGTCCAATAAATAAGTTAAAATCAAGCAATCAGTAGGCTGAAACGATACGTTTTTTATTTTTTTCTTAGGGGGGAGGTTAGTAACAATTAAATATGTAAATGATGGCAATGGATATGCGGCCAAAAACTTTATCAAAGGCAAACAAACCTCTATTAACCAAATTCCGAATGATAGTGCAACTAGCTTTTGATTTGATTATGCGAGTCTACTAATATATTTGAAATAGGCTAATGACGTGCAGTAGCATATTGTCATGGAAGTTTAATTGCAAACACAGTAAAAGCAACGTTCAATGCCCCATTTATCGTAACCATCTTGAAGACAAGGAGAATGTAACTTTTATTTCACCTTCAATGAAATGCAACCGTGATATTGCGACCATATAAGCTGGTATGTTTGCATGAAAACATCGCTACGAACTCGTAATTCCAGACTTTTTTTGCTTTTATCCTACATGAACGATTTTTATTTTAAGGCATTGTAATGAGTGAGACAAGCAATTTGTTTGCAGAAAAAATGAACCATTCTTTGTATCTTCAACAAAGCCCAAACTTAATTCAATAATACGCTGATAAAATAATAATTATGAAAGTGAACAAGAAAAGAATACATCAAGCTGAGCTAAAAAAAAAAAACAGATAAATGAAAATATAGGTGCCAGTCGAAGTAAAGTGTATTACGTCTATGTTGATAAATTGTTACTGCGTTTCTTCTCGTTTTCCCCATTTATTACATCATAACACACCGTGCGTATGTAATTAACCTCGTTTTTAAGTCTAAGTAATTCGTTTGGTCTTCATCTTTGGTTAATCGAAACTTCCATTACAGGTTTTTTTTTTCTTAGAATACTTCCAAAACCGTCGATGTTTTTTTGTATATCAAGATGCATCAGTTTCCATAAAAAGGTCTGGTTTGAAGTGTAACTCTGAAGTGTCGTGCGAGAGAGGCAAGCTCCTGCGAATATATTCTTTAATTCCTGTTTACAGCAACCTGCACACTTGTATAGCAAAAGACTTGAAATATATGGGGTGATTGGTGTATTTGTATGTGTATATATGTGTTTGTGTCTGTCTGTCTGTCTGTCTTTCTGTCTTTCTGTCTGTCGCATGTTATTTCTCCAATGTCTTGCATAAAGCCACGATTAAAATTTTATCGACTCAAAGAACACTCCTTTGGTCAGTATAATTTCAGCAAAGAAAACCAATTATACTGTATCGTGTTTGATGACGTTGTATGCAGTAAGGCGAAAAGTCTTTACTGCTGACTCATCAAATAGGCTATATATATAGGCAAGGGTAATGCTTTTTGAAGACACACCGTATAGTCAGACTCGTAGCCAGGTTATATTTGTTGGTGGTCGGCCAATGTAGAAATGGGTGAGGGTAGTCCTTCGGCGATGTAACTTACTGTTGATCATTTTTCATTCCCCACAATGCTCTGGGGCGAAACAACCTTACAGTTTCGTCGCCTTTCCCCTCTCCCGACTACTCGCCTGACCATAGTTAACGGAAACGAAATAGGTCGCCCAGAGCGCAGAAAACCCCAAATCAGTTCAAAGAGTTTCAAACTAGTAATCAAGAAACCTGTGCGAAAAGGACAAGTTGAATGTTCTTTTTGCTTTAGAGAGAATTTATGCAATTCGATAATAAGCAAGGTCAGTTGTAACGACAAAGTGTATTGTAATTGCACTATTTTATAATACCCATTAGGCGGGGGAGCATCCTATACGCAATTAAAAGCATTTTCCTATTTGCATAGTCAATTTAACAAAGGCACCAGAAACTGAGATACAGTACTTTGGCCGAATGGTACCTGTGAAAGAGAATTTGTCAGGAAGTCTAATTTATCACTGACGATTGGACCAGATTTAGAACGATCAATAACAACAAAATCAAAGCTAAAAGGATAAAGTGCAACTCTTACAATGTGTCTGTATGTCTTTCTAACATTTATTGATGGCAACGGAATCCGAAAACGGAATGAAATCAATAAAAATTAAACGTTTTTAATCAAATTGATACGGTGATGAAGCGAAATAATTAATAAGACGTACTTGTCCTTGCCTATACAGGAAAGGTCATGAACGTTACTTTCAAAGAAGGTTACCGTATACCTTCTTTAAACTCCAGAATAAGCTTAAATAAAGAATAAGCAGTTATAAGTTAGTAGGAAAATTTCTAAAGGAGAGTAAAATATTTCACAAGGCCTAATATACTCGTAGCATGCATGGCATGAAAAAGTTAATAATTTCAACTTACATAATTACTTGTTATCTTTTCATTCCTTTATTGCTTTATCGAAACTTGAAGATGAAAAGCTGAAGAATGTCTCTTCATATAAGCGTCTTGGATCACATATCCAAAATGTGAAAGGATGTATGGTCTGATTACGTGCATACTGAAAATAATTTACACCAGAAGCCTAATATGTTAATTACTCCGATTTAAAGGGAAATAGGGCGTTTAGAATACACCAACATGGCATACAAAGAAAATAGTGGTAAACCATTCAGTCTCACCAGTGAACATCTACCACAGTTTCATCTTCTCAAAACATTACACACGTGATGAGTAATGGAAGATGCATCATTTGAATTTTGAAAAGTTTGGGTGAACAAATTAGTGTTGAGTAATAACAAACTGAATTTCTATCTGTGAGAAACATATTTCGTAAAAAGAAGGCTACTGTCCTTCTTTATTTTGTATAATCTATCATTCTACGTCCACAAACATTGCTTTCAAAAATATGGATGTATCCCCTAAAACAAACGCCCTTTTCCCCTTTAAGCCACTAAGCCAGGGAATCTCAATGTATATCTACTTCATTAAGCCATTTCTCTTTATAAAAGAACATTAGATTTATTTTTTATCAGCATATACCCTTAGAATATCTCATTTGAACTTTAAAATATGGCATAAAAAAGACGGAACCGATGGACGGAACCGATGTAATGGACCCCCTTGCATGTGACGTCACCGTGATGCAGTGAAACGCCCTCTTTGACGGCAAGCTACTAAATTTAACACGTGTACGTAGCCATGTAGTGTTGAGTAATTGTTTACAATCAGTTAGAGCTCCCTTGTTTGTTGTCGTGTGACGACAGTGCAAGGGGGTCGATTGAGAAAGCTGTAAGATACAAAATAGTAAACCAAGTGTACCAGTGCACTCAAAAGTTGTTTTAGAACTCTCGAATGCATGATTAAAATGCGCAAGGGAATGATGACACAAAACTAGTGAAGTCACGTGAGTGCTGTAAGTAGAACAGGTTGTCATGTCACCTCCCTGATCAGCATACCATCATGCGGAGACCAGCATGTGCCCACGTTGGCACCGCGTATCGTGCAAAGCGTGAGGAAAATTGAAAGCGCCATGAATGGTTACTGTGTCAGCCATCCATAGAATAGTAGCTCATACTACGTGGCAAAAACTTCTGTTATTGCAGATTATTCATCTTAAAATTACAAATTTATGAATCTGTTCTGACAGATTAATAATCTGCAATCACAAATTATCAATCTCTAATCACAGATGAGTAACTTGTTTCATGGCACTAGTGAGCTTTTGTATGCAGTCGATCTTTAGCCCAAAGCATGCTGTATTATTTTGATCAGGAGTGTGACGGTGGTACCGAATACTAGTATAGGCTATTGTTACCTACGATGCGGCATAAAATATTCAATAGGATACTTATGCTGTCAGATCGACACACAAATGCCCTTTATTGAATCATCGTTGTGCTTGGCCAACCCTAACCTTCTTTTCTAAACGATTAATTGATTGGTCCTAACACTTTGTGCCACCGTCATGTTGTTAGGGAAGAAAAGGAATAAGTTCTATCCTGTGTCCGTTGTGCCTATCAACTCCAAAACCACGTGACACATAGCGCGTCTGAGAAACGCGAAGCTATCTTCAGAATTCTTAAATATAACTTCTATTTTACTCGTATTCAACACAGCTCTTTCACAAGGTATGAATGAACATTTTACATTTGCTATACCTATTAAATCATACGTGAATCTGACAATTTTACTAACGCCCACATTATAGTTTCTTCATTGGGATTGAATTGTCTGGATTTTATTTAAGTTTTATGGCTCTTAGAAACACGACAAATATGTTGAAAGTTACTCATTCTTTTAAAAAATAACCTAAATACCATAAGAACAATTAGAATGTATACCAGAAAAAAAGGGGGGGGGGGAATACGAAGATATGACACACGGATGATATTTCTGTCCAGCGTTCGCCAGTCACGGGAGAGGAGAGGCTGGGAGGTCACCCAGGAAAAGGACACCCGATTCGCTAGAAGTGGGAAGGCATTGTCGGAGGACATAAAGATTTGGTAATCGAAATGGTTAATATTGCGAAAACGTGCCACTTACAGAAGATTTTTCGCTCCAGATAATATAGTAGTAGAATGTTGTCAGCTTTTCTTAGAACGCGATTTCAGGAGAGGGAGTGGCATTTTTTCTCAAATCTCCATCTAGAACACTGCTCTTGTATTGACCTATAAGGGCAGAAAATCAAACACATAAATGCAGAGTAGTAGGTAATGATAGCTACTTTAGTGATGTAGTATACACGAGCCGGAGATTGTAAATCTCAATAAAATTTGTAAAACAGGATAAAGCAGGCTTCTAGACTGATCCTCACGCTAAGCAATTCAGACTGAACTAAAACATGTGGTGGGCATGCGTTATGTGAAGCAAAGAGTATCATTCGACAAAATCAGCGCAAAAAAACCAGCGGCCATCCATTTCCAATCCACCAACAAGGCTTTATCCTGTTCACAAAGTACCTTCAAACCAGCCAGTACCGAAATATCCAGAAAGTATTCCATTCCCTTTTGCCACGCATTTTATCTCTTTTAACCTTCCTTATTATACCAAAGAAGGTATTTAATTTAAAAAATGATTCTCTCCAAATAGCAATCACGCTCTGATTTTGTTCGATCTGTTGGTGTACAACAAAACAGCTTGATCTTCATACTCTCACTTTTCTCAACATCGTAAAATCTGAACTTCAATCTAAACAAAAAGAAATAAAATTATACGGACTTGAAAAAAAATCCTCTCCGAATTGAAACATAATCACATCGAATGCCACTGGAACAATTTTTGAGAAGGTCACGTGCTCAGAAAGCTCCTTACGGAAATCAATACCGCCAGTGGAGGAACGCCAACATGAGATTAGAAAAAGAAAAAGAAAAAACAAAAACAAAACAAAGAACAGAGAACAAAAAAAAAATAAAAACAAGCGTTGCACGACTTACTTTGTTAAGTATTAAAGCATGTAGACTTATGAACTTGAGAAATTTATTTTCGAGTAGATAAATTAGTAGAAGTCACCATTGCGTGTATACACAAGTTTACATCGATGGGCTATGAATATAACTACTCACCCCCTCACCGCTACATATATGAACTTGTATTATTATAATATATATATATATATGTATATATAGTTTTATATGATTAAGTTTTACGCTGATTGCTCCTTTCTCCTCTTTCTTCCTTTCATTTAAAACTGCATTTACTATCAATAACATTTAAATGTCTGACTATGAAATTACTATTCTGCTAAGTATGAACATCAGTTTTACGGAAGCTTAAACGTACAGTCAAGATAAGAATATCTTTGCCCCATATGTTGGTAATTTTCAGCAAAATGTATACATTGCGCGATAATATCTCATCAAAAAGCAGTAAAATGATCAATTGTTCAATTGCGTTATCATATCAATTCAACGTTTTTCTGTAAAATGTTAACATGTTTATTTGATTCTTGTTTAGGAATTCAACTTTTTTTTTTAAAAAAAATGTTCATTTAACAACTTATCACATCCTGTCAATTCAACAATTTGCTGCAAAGTGTTGATTTGTTCACTTTCTTACTTAGTGAGCAATTGAACAATTTTCTGCAAAATGTTTAAATAACAACTTATCGCTTCTTGCCATTTCAACAATTTTCTGCAAAGTGTCTACTTGTGCACTTCCTAGACCAGAAATACAAATTACATGGTAATATAAGTTGTCATTTTAACAACTGGCAGAAAATTCGTTAATTATTCACTTAGAAAGCTATGAATAGTTAACATTCTGCTGAGAAATTGTTTAGTTTCTCACTTAAAACGAAGTGAAGAAGTCACCATTTTGGAGAGAATTGTTGAGTTGATCATACACAATAACTTGTCATTTTGACATTTCGCCGAAAATTGTTGACTTGCTCACTGAAAAAAAAAAAGTGAACAAGTGGACATTTTGCAGCAAATTGTTGAAATGATAAGATATGATAAATTGTCATTTGAACAATTTGCAGAAGATTACTTAATTGTTCAAACAACATAACCAAACATTTAATCACTTTTCCGTTTTCTTGTTATCTATAGACATTTTGCAAAAAAATGTCAAGTATACGGAGCAAAGATATTCTTATCTAGACGGCAGTTTTAAGCTTCCGCAGTTTTATATAGTAAGTTCCGCAATAAATGGTGACATCTGTGGTTTTACCGCTAAATAATTATGCGCTAGGTTACTTTCAAGAGGATATGAGTATAATTATGTCTGCGCGAGTGCAATTCAAATAAAGATGCAATTAGCAGCTGAGTTTGCTCAGGACACAATTGAAATTTAAGTGACTTCCGAACAATCTTTATTTAAATTTCGAATCTCCGTTTCATTGTGCACTTAATGGTACTGCTGTATAATGTGTGATAATGTGTGGCTCATTTTATACTAATGATACTTCTCTTGTAACCAGTGACAAACGACAATGCCAATAAGAAGACAATAAAACCGGAAAGCGGTAAAAAAAAGTCTAGGAAGACAATTTACTGTATCACATGTCTCCAATGATTAGAGAAGTTGGGGGGACTTGAGAAATTTGCAATAATTAAATTTTGGAATTTGTTTGGAAAATAAAAAAAGAAATATTGGAATAAGTTAACGGTTGTTTAGTGTCTTGAAACAAGTCATTCCTTTTTAGATAGTGAAAAGTTGTAATTTGAAGTTATTCCAAACAAGTGAGATGGTTATATCGGATTTTAATTTAAGCCCACCATCTTTGTGAAAGAGGTTAAAGACTGGGGGATACATTGTGGAGGGGGGGGGGGGCTAAATGAAAGACCCGGAGCTGGTCTGGGTTTCTATTGCGATTGTCTGGTTTCACTCCTTCCCTGTTACAGTTACCCTCTGAACATTTATCTAAAAGAGTGAAACGAATCTCGCGCCGGTTTTCATCCAGGATTAACATGGTATAGTTGATTAGCCCGACTTCCTGACCCTCAAACCTTTGAAATACTTAAAAACGACATGATCTTTTGCAGGTAGCCTTTTTTAAACATAAATCCATAAGCTTCAAAGATTCGGAAGAAAAAAATCTTCCCGAAATATTTCATTCATGACATGGTGAACAAATACGGACGTATGAGTGAATGTAACAAGAGGAGAAACTTTACCCAGTAAAAGAAAAATGTCCTTAAGTAACCCACAGATTCAATTGAAAATTATTAGAAACGGCTTGCGATGCAATTTCCACGACTGTGTTGACAGAAATGGACCAGAATTTTGGGACATGGCCCTATTGGTTAAGTGGAAACACCCTGTACAGCCTTTTCAACAGCCTGAATGTGTTAAAAATGAAAAACAAAATCCAAGAAATGATTAAGGAACATCGTTTTGTTGAATCAAGCGAATTTTCAGAATTTTCATCCATTTCCTTCGAGTGTCAATGAACATGGCTACTTTCGTTCTAAATTACCTATCAGTTAAACGTGAGACGGCCGTCGAAGAACACACGGCTCTGTGTGCACAGTCCCTTGACGTATATCATACATAATTAATAGACGACTTTTATTAAATCCGCGTTTCAGAATCTCTTATGGTTGATTTTTACATTAAGCTCCGGAATGGGATTATATATACATATAAAAAGATCATACATAAAGATATGGAGACCTCTTCAGGGCCTAGTGCATATATGACCTTGAACCGCTAAAATCGAGAAGAAGTTCCCGTGGGTCCTATAGTTGGAAAGCGGCATTCAACCAGAGACCTTCATTTAGAGGCATATACTTAAGAAAATTTACTTATGATAATCGTTTTAAATTTTTCCGTGATAGAATTTTCAATTCATGACAGATGATTGCGGCTGACTCCGCCCTTTCCTTTTGTGTGACAGTCACGTTTTCGTAAAATCGACCTGGTACGTCATATGCTACGTCAACAATCAACTGATTGTTGGTTGTCCGTGCAGACATATGTTGCCTTATCAGGTGTTAAGGAACTTTGGATTTGAAATGCGCCTCTCGTTTTGAATATTTAAAACAACACCGGTGCTCGCAGGTCATTGTATTCTATGTGTACTTTACATATTGTCTGAGTCTAATAGTCACCGTTGCTTTCTTTTTAGAATCGGTGAGGGTAGACAGGTGAAGTGGACAGACTCAATGTAACATCAGAGTCTTACCTCCAATTTGTCATTACGTTGAGATCGAAACATTCACAGTACATGCAAAGTACAGGCTTTTACATTATTTTTCTTTTTTAGGATGCATAGGTATAGCCTTTGAACACTTCCCAGAACATTCGTGGATTAGGCGCAGTTTACGATATTAATGACTTTAAGTTAGAGGCTTGAGAAAGGGTTCGAACCGGAAAAACGCACTGTAATTTCGGGTAAAAAAAAACGAAAGAGAAAGCGATCGTATAACTGCAAAAGGTGCAGCCATGTAACGTGTGCCTGTAAATTGTTGAAATAACAAATTTTGCGTACAGTCCACTCAATTGGACAAGTCTAACCGACTTAATATGTAAGAGTTTGTCGAAACAACTTTCACGAGAACGACATGTTGTTATAATTTTCATTGATTTCAAACCTTATAAAAATCAAGAATAAACTGAATACAGTAATTTCATTTTCTAAAACAAAACTCTGTCTGTTTGCAGTTTGCGGGAATTTCGAAATTTCTTTAAATTGGGTGTTAAAAATTTGACATTTCTGAACGCAATGGATTACAAAATACGCAAATTGCCCACCAAGAAATAAAATACTGTAAATAAAAAAGAAAACTTGTTCATTTATCCTATTCTACCATTTTGTTTCCTGATACGACTGGGCCGACTAGTAAAAATATCGAGACGTTGCAGGTGAGGTGATCCTAAAAAAAAAAAAAATCAATTTCCATATACAAAACGTATCGTTGATAATGAATGCACATTAAGATGATATCGCATGAGTTTTAATTTTACATTATTTATGTTCCATATAAAGAAATGAATTATTAATGGTGTATTTGATAAGAAATCGTTACTGTTTTTTTTTCCTACAGCAAACAATGGGATATGTATATTTGTATTAATAGATCTATGTGTACCGGATAACGCTTACGCATTTCTCAAAAGAATCATATCCACGTCGGGGTTTTGGTATTTACATAAAGTAAGTGTCTAGAATACGAACGAAATGTTATCTGTTTTGTCTGTGATTAATTCTCAGTGATGAAACACTCTGTAATCTAGATTACTCTTTTGAAAAGTTAAACAAATCTATTTCAATCGAAATTTGAATCAATATTCACATCGTATAAACATTGCCGACGTTTTGAAATTTAAAGGATCTTTCCATGCATCATCCACTCGTGTTGCTCAACTGAAGATGTTATGGTAATATGTCTCTCTATCAAGGAGACATACACAGAACAACAAAAAGTGGTATATTTTCAAAGATTTAGTCGAATTAATGTTAGTTGAATTAATTTTAATCTAAAAATAGATTCTAGTTGAATTAATTTATCAACAAACCCATGATAATCTATAATGATTATGATCATGGACACTCGATATGTAGACACTTGGAACCGTATGGTGTTAAGTATACAGTGAGTGTGTACTTTTAGACAATCGTTAAAATCGATGTGTTAGAAATCAATTTGGAGAGTAATGGGCTCTCTTTCCTTTGCATGGTAGATATTATGTCCCACAGATCCGGGAGTTAAAAGTCTCGGACTCATGTGAGATGAGAGCATGATATTACTCCCATACCCTTCCCTTTTGACAACGGTTATGTTGAAAACCGTAAGATAGTCAGAGATTATTAAGTGACATGGTTCCCTTTATAATTATTTCATATGAACACTTGCCGCGGTTCGTTTCTTGTCATCACCCATTCACATGTCTCTCAACGTTCTCTTGTCGTCTCTTACAAATTAGTATCATCTTAAAAAAAAAATCCTTTGCAATTCCTTTCCTTGATGCAGCCAACGTGTTTGACAAACATATAAAATATTATTTCCTTCAAATGAGAACATCTTCTTAACTTCTTGGATTGGATCCCGCCGTAGAATCGTTCGCTTGCGAGAACGTTTTTCCGAAGATCATCTGCTTCATGCCGTCTTGAAATTTCTTATACTTGAACGCGTAGATGATCGGATTGATGCACATGTTAGCAGCAGCCGCCAACACCGTGAAGTAATACATCCCGCCGTTGAGGTCGAGTTCGCCGCCGAGGTTGAAATGCAAAAAGTAGATCTGGTTAGGCGTCCAACATATAGTGTACGTGACGCTAACGATCACCATTGTCGACAAAACGTTCCGGCGGACTTTATCTCTTTGTCTTCCCCTTTACCCTTCTCCGCCTTACCCTGATTATGGCTGCTGGGATGGACCAAACTCCTGGTATTGGTGGAAGTGGTCACGAGCTTCTGTTCCCCTTCACCCTGTAACAGGTCAGTGATCGGCGTCTCGCGGTCGCTCTGCCTGACCGTAGAGCTCGGATGGTCCTCCGGTGATTGTCCAGGCTTGGCGGCTTGTGGCGCGCTATTGCCGCTGGTCACCGGCGAGACTTTCTTCGGCAACGCCATGAATATGGAAATGTAAACGAACGACATCACCACCAACGGTACCACCAGAGTCATGGAGAATATCCATATGCCAGATAACACCGCCAACGCTTCCACTTTGTACTTTAAGACGCAAATCCCGTTCTCAACGAAGAAGGTCGGGAGCTGGTAAACTTGGACGATGAAACCTAAGAACCACACGATAGTGCAGATGATGGTCGCTTCTTTCGTCTTCAGCTTTTCGCGATACTTTAAAGGATGAACGACCGCGATGTACCTCTCCAGAGTGAGACAGACGAGGTTCGCAGTGGAGGCTTTGATCGCCGTCCAATAGAACAGACGGCTCACCCAGAGTTTACAAAAAGACCTGCGCCAACCCCGGGTTCTCTGCCGCAAGCTCGGTCATGTCGTGCAGAGGAGGGGGAAGAAACGTCGCCAAGAGAAGCAACGACGAAACGAAGTCGATGACGGACTGGTGGCCGATCAAGAGGTTTCGTGGTGTTACGTAAGGCGGGAATCTTTATCAACATCGCCAGGATCAGTCCGTTGCCGACGATGCCGAGAATGCCGATACAGCCGTAGAGGGATTTGATGATGAACGTGACCGCGTCGAAACCCCGAATCATCCTCAATCTCAGATAAGATAGTTGATGAAGGGTGAAACGTTTGATTCTCTCCCATCTTCAAAAAAAAAAATACTGCGAGGGATACAAAGATATATCCCGGTTACAAAATGCAAAAGAAGACCCTTATGTTGATATCGTTGTGAGTCGGATTTCTCGTCAATGCAGCGGTCAATCCTTTTCATCCTTCCATTTCAGTTGAAAATAAAACAAAAGACAATTCAATAGAAATAAAACCATCTATACGTTTCTCACAGTCTTGTCCTTCTCGTAGCCATTCTCTGGTTCCATATAAATTGATCAATCAAGTCGCTTCATCTGAAGGTAGCAACCAGAAAAAAGGAAAACTGAAAAAAAAAAGAAACTAAAACGATTTTATCCACTAGCTACTTCCTTCCTCATGATGGAGAAAGTCCGGCAGCAAAAGAGAGAGAAAAGATCGCGAAGATCGAATTGGGCAACAAAAATTCCCACGATATTTCTCGTTGACGTTAAATCCAAGAAGTAATTCTAATTTGCAATTCAAAAGATGGCAAATAAATACGAAGATGGAGATGTGTTTCTTTCAGATGCACAATGCTTCGGTGTGATAATACATTCCAGACTACTTAGTACATAATAGTATATTTCAAAGGAAAATATATTTTTCTTTATAAAAAATTTCCAAGTGTCTGACTTCATGCAATTGAACGGCATATTAAAATTTGTATTCATGAAGTTTTTCAAAGAAAAATGTAGTCCGCAAGTTCACGGTCTTCGCATCACGTAAAATTTGTGAAAAAAAGAGAAAGATTTTACACCTAAACTTGAACAAAGTTGTGTTGTGGCTATACTGACAGCAATGCACTTTCCTCTTTAAAAACAAATCCACTGGAAATAATGTAATGATGATTAGCTGATAACTTCGAATGGACAAGTAAACATCTCGACAAGCACAGTTCAGGATTTCGTGACAATCGAAATGTAATATGACTGTTCGAGAATGAAACGGCAAGGTTCCACAAAAACAACAAAAAAAGTCAATGGGTTATCAAGAATGGTAAGACATTAACTCTCCTTCTAACGGTCGAGCATCAAAAAAAAAAAATGGCGTACCATCCACTCTCCTCGAATCTGATGCAAAGTCATCATAGATGGAGGAGCTAATTATTTGATTCAAGTTCTCGTCAACGTTCAGTCTAGCGGCATGTAATGACTCTTTCGTGCTCAGACAATTAACAGATCAGCATGTGAACAAACTGCCGTTGATATAATCGCAGTAAGCTCACTTAAGAGTAACTCTCAACAGCTGGCCATTTTCTCGATGTGTGGTTATGCTATGTGTGTCTTGGGCGATCGTTTTACGTACACTTTTAAGACACCCATATAAAAAAATCTCACTGTAAACTATATAAAACATTTGAATGGGCCTACTTTATGGGTCTTAAATATACAGACATTGAAATAGACTGCGGATACTCCATGAGTAGCACATTATAATAATATATATATATATAGTAGTATATATATATATATATATATATATATATATATGTATGTTGTATGTATGTATGTATGTATGTGTATGTATGTATGTCTGTATGTATGTATGTATGTATGTCTTATGTCTGTATGTATGTATGTGTCTGTATGTCTGTATGTCTGTAGTCTGTATGTATGTCTGTATGTCTGTCTGTATGTCTGTCTGTCTGTATGTATCTGTATGTCTGTCTGTCTGTCTGTTCTGTCTGTATGTCTGTCTGTATGTATGTCTGTATGTATGTGTATGTATGTATGTATGTATGTATGTCTGTATGTATGTATGTATGTATTAAGAAAACTCAGGATACCACTGCTTTAAAAGTAACCATGTTTAATGGCAAAAACACTCCAAAAATACGACGTTTCGCAAGCACAGCTTGCATCATCAGGTACACAAGAAAGAATGGTAATACAGTCTACAATACGCCAGATAGAATATAGCACTGAAAACGCTTAGTTAAATAGAGTGAATGAGGGGCATTCACGCTGTTTGTTAAGACTAGGGTTTTGCCAGCTGATGTGAAGGCTTTCTTTAATCTTAAGCTGAAGCTTGGTAGGAGCTGAGTCAATGATTGTGAAAGAGTTGTGATCACTTTTGCCTTTGCAAGTAGCAGATTTGTTAAGGTGTTTGTAAATATGGGAGTTTTTATTAGTGAAAAGATGCTCATGTATTCTTGTAGCCAGGTGTCTATGGGTTTCCCCTATGTAACAAGCTTTACAACTTGTACAAGTGAATTTGTAGACTACATGAGACTTAAGGCTTTGGGGGATTATATCTTTGTTAACAAACACATTGCGTACTTTAAAGGACACGAAAACCAATTTAATATCAACATTTGAACAGTATGTCTTAATCAAATCTCTCACTTTTGACTGAACCACACCAGCATAATCACCAATGTAAGGAAGCTTATAGTATCTAGTGGTGGTGGAAGAGTC
>CM037836.1:32921196-32951500 GCA_021234535.1 Stichopus chloronotus | reverse complement strand
CTTTTAACCCAGAAAATCATGTTCATGTGACAATATTGCTTTGTCTTAAAATTTAAGAATTCGTGGTTGCACCCATAATCTCAAGTTGTTTACGACACCCGAGAGTGTTAGTTGGTATGGACTCTCGAGCTGATATGTGATTTAACTGGTGTATACCCCAAGATAGCAATGGCAAGTAGGATGTAGATACATTTTTTTAAAGCACATGTCTGTTCTTCGATTTTGACAGAGAGGACGGTCCCGTCAACTCACTTGAGTGCTTAATTCTTTGGATTTTCGTGAAGAGAGAATCAACGGTGCATGGAGTGCTCTCATGGGTCCTTTGGCTTTACTTAATCTTTTAGCCAGACCATCTTCATCGTAGATGGTGGAGTCAAAAGCACGACAAAACAAAAACTGACAACGAATAAAGATTACAATAAATAAGGAAGACAAAAAAATAAATAAAATCATTATTTGTTGTTGCTGCCCTTAAATGACTTTCAACCACGTGACAATTTATATATGACCGACGTAAATATGGCATCACTACTATATTCTTTCGTATCTTGTGGACGACTTTTCTGACAACGTCGTAGCTCAGATATTAATAAAACAAAAATGAAAACAGTGAGGAGAACTTACCTAAATGAAGGAATGATAAATTGCAAAAATTGTTATAAAATTTTTTGACATGGCAATCAGTTTTAAAATGAAACTTATGTGAATTTCGTTCTGAAAACTTGGTGCTGTTACTTGTGGCTTTGGCAGACAGGATTTTACCGGACTGGTCTTTCTAAAGTTGAGGGCATCGGGGTGGGGCCCCTCACTGGCGAGGTCTTCTGATAAGACACTGGCAGGGCCCAAGACGAATAATCAGACGAATGATCATGAAAATCGTTTGGGAGAGTTTCTTACGCTTTTTTAAGAATTTCAGGTCAATCCTATTTTTTTTTTTTGAGAATACGATATGAACAAGAATGGTTTGTTGCAAAAGCTAAGAAAGAAACGATTTCCGAAGGAAATCAACATCCATGTAAGACATTTCTGTGATGTCGTTTAATACATCCACTTACAATGAGACCCATGGCAAATGATGGCAACGTCATATCACCGTTTAATGTTACCATTAATAGAAAGTAATGTTAAGTTATTTTTAACTTGAATTACTAAACTTTCACACTAACATCACTGGCAAGTTGTATCTAGATTCTTATAAACATATAGAGGAATGACTATGACTAAAATGAATACACTATTACTACTTCGAAATGTGTCTTGAGCTTCTTGTAGAGGTCTCGTTACATTTTGTTCTACATCCAGTAAGAAGGGATGAACGATAATACCTGCTTGGTTTAACACTCCTTGCACGGCGTCAGATATCAAGGTAAACACTCCTGGTACGTACAATACACTGCATAGGTCCCAACCGTAGGTTTCAAGTAGCCTGACGATGAACCAGCCTATAGCTTCTGAGCGCATAGACGTGCGCGTTAAAGTCTTGAAACGTGAGCGGTCCTCCAACTCCGCCCCTATAGAAGCCCCGGTAACAGTCGGGATGTTCCAGTAAGAAACCAAATCACCTATGCCGTACAATTCTAGGCTTTTCGGATGTCCCAACACCACGTGTATGTCGTAGTCCCTCACTAAATCGGCGACCAGTCCAACGCCTATACGTGGCCCACCAAGAACTGTCTCCCTTAAGAACTTCGTAAACGTAAAGTTTAAAAGCTCGCCCCTCTCGACTTTCTCGGTCACAGTGTTGAACGCAATATCAATCGCGGGCTCGAATTGTGAAACGTCCAACAAAGTGCCGAATTCGTCCAGAAGTACAGCTATGCGTATTTCTGTACCTGCACCGACTGTATCGGCAATAATACACATGAAAAGGAAACATTGTCTTATCACATTCATGGTGAGAAGGTTTGTTTTGTCACGAGAAACTCGGCAGAATGAAATGTTTTTCGAATATGGTCGATGATGTGACTTCCTAAGTTTAAGCAGGGAGACTCTAGCACCTCCCTGGTTTAAGTTCCCTCTATGTAGGTCGTCATACCTGATTAGGTGTACTGTCAACTGTAACATTGCATCGCAACATATTTATGTGTGGAATGAAAAGTGTTACATCGCAATTTTTCTTTATTGCATTCCTAATAAGCTTAACATTGGTCACCTTTCATAACGCCTCCACCAGTCAGAGGTTATGTTGGAAGTCTTAACTAGTGCACTGATGCAATTTTGCTACTTTTCACCAAGCGTTTTAAGAGATAAAGAAAAATAGGTTTAACAAACAAAACCTCATTAACACCATTACATATTTATCGTAAAACTCATCAACGGAATTGCATATTTTGTTAATCATTAATCGTCCTTGCTTCTCTTGTTGGCGTTTTTTTTTTCCTATTGTATTCCATCAGATATTTTTTATGTGAATTTGTTGAGTAAGTTAAGTGTGTATACTGGAGCTATGCTGGCATAAAGAAATGAAATCAGTGAAAGTGAATTTATCTGACATAAAATGACGTTAGTCCTTTTTTATAATAGTTTTTTTTTAATAGTGCAAATGCCCTTCAAAAACACCTGATTTTCAAGGTGTGACGTTTATGAAATCTTTCCTTCGTTTCTTCCTTGTCCGTCTTCATTAGATGATTTCATAGCAGTATCTACTTCGTCAATATTTTGTCGTGTGGGCGTTTGAAACGTGGACTCTTGATCGTCGTGACCATTTCCCGAAGAAACTGGATGTGCAGCACGACTGGATGTAAAAGGAATGAGATGCGGTAATGTATAGTACCACCGGACTATGACACGTGGCAAAGCATCCCATTAGTGGTGTTATGCAGACTAGGGTGTCTTGACGGTGTATGTGAAGCCGTGTGTACCGTGATGGTAAGGTTTATGACGATCGTAATGACGTACCCCCCCCCCCCCACACACACACATACAAGAGAGATACAATAAAAAAAAAAACAGTTACTTAACATCCCACCAGAAAGACCCTCGAGGGCCCGTGGACAATTGCAAGGACGCTATGGGGCTCGGGAACTAATGGCATCACAAACCTATTGTCCTACAATTTTTGAGAATTTGTTTTGTCTATTGTCAACAATATTTGGTTGGGACCTTCATGCAATCTTCGGGACCCCTGGACATCGTCCACTCAGTCCACCTGCTTTCTACACGTCTGCATGGGACAGTCGCCGTGATATTGCATCAAAGGAAAGTCCTCCAATAGATAGATCTATAGTTACATGGTATTTAATCGCAACATACCTCAACTTGGTTTTAAGACCCCAACCACTTCCAACCTACGACTTTTTCTTTCCGTGTAGTGTATACCTAACTGGAATATAGAATGAGAACGACGATGTACATAGAGGAGCCTGTTTATGACAGAAAAGTATTGAAAGATAAAATGTCTAAAGAAGCAAAAGCTGTTTCTGCAAGGCTTATTTACGATGTTTACGTTAGAGTTGTAACTGTTTTGGTCTTTTGACTTTAAAGAGATGGGATGTGCAAACAATGATGGAAGAAAGTAACTCTTTGAGGTTTAGACTGAAGATAGACGTACACAAACTAAAGTGGGCTTTCTTTTTTCTCTCCTTTTGCTTTGCGATTTCCTCTAAAATGGTGAAAGTTCGTCCCTGATTTCATATATTCTAATAGATGTTTAGGTCAAGAAGGTGTCCCTTTTGCCATTCAAGTCGTATATTTTGCGTACCCTCTATTTTGATAAGTTATATAAGTTCACGACCTGACAATGGTAAGTGTTTACATTAGCTTGAAAGATTCACGGGCCAAGTGAATCATATTACAATTTTTGGGATGATTGTTTTTCATCATTTTTTAATTCAACCGTATGATATTCGGTTTAAAAGTGGAGGGCAAAGAAGTGGAAAGACCTCTCGTCTGTTACAAGGACTTATCATCGGTTCTAGCTAGAGTGGGTCACTTCAACGATTTCATCATGAGACCTATGCAGATTTTGTTTGTTCTTTTGCTAATATTGGCCTCTTTAGCTTCGAAAAAAGCCAAGAAACCAAAAAGAAAGGACCTCGAGGTACACTTTGCTTTCGTTTTTTCTTTTTCCTTTTTTCTTTATTGTTTCATGCTTGTGTATTGTATTCCATTGGGTTATGTTGCGTTGCATTGTATCACATCGCGTTGCATTACACGGCATTGCTGTTGCATACATTGTATGGTATTGTTTTGAACTGCATTTGCATACCATTGTGTTGTATTGTTGCTTGCTTTTAACCGAACATTATGCGAAACGTAGGCCTACCGCTGTGCAAATATATTATATTATCCGAACTTTGATGTGATTGTAAAAATTGAACAGTCCATTCAGAAAAGTTTAAGTAGTAAGCAGAATTATATAAACTGAGGAAATAACACAACTTTGTAACTGCATGTGTACAGACGATAAAGTTTTTTTTTTTTTTTTGTCTTCTAATACAAAATCGGTGAATCCTCTTGAAATACAAAAGGAAGAGAAACGAAAAACTTGTATTCATACTAAAATTGGATTTGTGGTGATTTCATTGCACTCATAAAAATGAAACACAATTGCAAGAATTCATTCTACTTGAATGATCTTTTTCTTTTTTCTTTGTTTTTAATATGAAATTTAGTTAACGCGACAGAGGAAATAAAAAGAACATTGGAATGTCAAAAGTCATCTATACAAAATTTACCTGTATGTAAACCTATGTCTTTTTCTGAAGGATTTGTCTGGGTGGTGAAGGTAAACCTTCCTGGTAAAATAACTTCTTTCAATTAAGATTTTTATTATTACATTTTAGTTAAAATTTTGCTTTAAAGGATACACGAACTTCAGTGCAACAACAATGAAGCACTCACCAAGTAAGATTAATTCTTAAACACGAACCTTGAGCTATGCAAGTTTATCCAATTAACTTGATGAGGGGATGACAGAGAGTCATTGGTATCTCAATTTTAACTTGATTACAATTTCAGTTCATGTTGTTTTATGTAATTTATGGCTTGGCCTCCAACATCCTACACATGATATATATATTATTTCATTGTTCTTCGTGGATTCTGAATGCATTTCTTTTTTACCTTAAGAACCGGAATTAGATGATAGTTGAGTCAGCAGCAGTCCTTACATAACATATATATATATTCATGTATATGTATGTATACATATGTATAATATATAGTATATATAGTACATATAGTATATATAGTATAATACAACATGAAATGCTCAAATTGTGGGGAATGTATCAAAGGAGGGGAATTTATTCGCCGAGAAAGACTTTGTCTCCTCCGAGATCCTTAAGTTGTTCCTAAACCACTGTGTGGTTCGCTGGGTAGGTACCAAAGTATCTCGTTACTATTTTTTCCTCCGTGCAGTCGACTTGAGTTACGCCAAGGATGAGTAAACTACTTTCGTCACCTCGATAGCAGCATTAAATTTAGTCTATTGTTAGGACGATGGTGTATTTTCCTCTTCCTCTACACATCCCATACAGTTCTACTAACTCATTCATACAGCACGCGTCACACTACGCTATAAGAGTCGATCAATGCCCAACCATCGTCTTGTCAGATTCCTCACAGCGTGTTTATGATTTTTATTGAAATCAGGCCACTTTCCTTCCAATAATGGAAGGAACCAATCACATTACCGCAAATGAAAAAAATGACTATTCATTATGACGTGGCACATTACAATCCACACATCATGTCAAGACGTGTCCAGCTCAGACCAATTTTTCTGTGCTTTGCACGTTGACAGTATGTGATTGACACAGCGTGGATATGAATAGTGAACGCATGGGCTGTCTTATTTCACTACGTACACACCCACGACAAAGGAGTTATCCAGACTTAGTGAACGAAAGCAACTCAAGGATAACAGTTCAGCAGAAGGGGCTGTACAAGGGAGTAGCGGTAATAACAAGCGTTGTTGGAATGTGGACAGGAAAAGGGGAAAGATTCACTAAGTCTTGACCAAGACTTAGTGAATCTTCCCTTTTCCTGTCCACATTCCAACAACGCTTGTTATTACCGCTACTCCCTTGTACAGCCCCTTCTCTGCTGAACTGTTATCCTTGAGTTGCTTTCGTTCACTAAGTCTTGGATAACTCCTTTGTCGTGGGTGTGTACGTAGTGAAATAAGACAGCCCATGCGTTCACTATTCATATCCACGCTGTGTCAATCACATACTGTCAACGTGCAAAGCACAGAAAAATTGGTCTGAGCTGGACACGTCTTGACATGATGTGTGGATTGTAATGTGCCACGTCATAATGAATAGTCATTTTTTTCATTTGCGGTAATGTGATTGGTTCCTTCCATTATTGGAAGGAAAGTGGCCTGATTTCAATAAAAATCATAAACACGCTGTGAGGAATCTGACAAGACGATGGTTGGGCATTGATCGACTCTTATAGCGTAGTGTGACGCGTGCTGTATGAATGAGTTAGTAGAACTGTATGGGATGTGTAGAGGAAGAGGAAAATACACCATCGTCCTAACAATAGACTAAATTTAATGCTGCTATCGAGGTGACGAAAGTAGTTTACTCATCCTTGGCGTAACTCAAGTCGACTGCACGGAGGAAAAAATAGTAACGAGATACTTTGGTACCTACCCAGCGAACCACACAGTGGTTTAGGAACAACTTAAGGATCTCGGAGGAGACAAAGTCTTTCTCGGCGAATAAATTCCCCTCCTTTGATACATTCCCCACAATTTGAGCATTTCATGTTGTATATACTATATATACTATATGTACTATATATACTATATATATATACATATGTATACATACATATACATGAATATATATATATGTTATGTAAGGACTGCTGCTGACTCAACTATCATCTAATTCCGGTTCTTAAGGTAAAAAAGAAATGCATTCAGAATCCACGAAGAACAATGAAATAATATATATATCATGTGTAGGATGTTGGAGGCCAAGCCATAAATTACATAAAACAACATGAACTGAAATTGTAATCAAGTTAAAATTGAGATACCAATGACTCTCTGTCATCCCCTCATCAAGTTAATTGGATAAACTTGCATAGCTCAAGGTTCGTGTTTAAGAATTAATCTTACTTGGTGAGTGCTTCATTGTTGTTGCACTGAAGTTCGTGTATCCTTTAAAGCAAAATTTTAACTAAAATGTAATAATAAAAATCTTAATTGAAAGAAGTTATTTTACCAGGAAGGTTTACCTTCACCACCCAGACAAATCCTTCAGAAAAAGACATAGGTTTACATACAGGTAAATTTTGTATAGATGACTTTTGACATTCCAATGTTCTTTTTATTTCCTCTGTCGCGTTAACTAAATTTCATATTAAAAACAAAGAAAAAAAGAAAAGAGATCATTCAAGTAGAATGAATTCTTGCAATTGTGTTTCATTTTTATGAGTGCAATGAAATCACCACAAATCCAATTTTAGTATGAATACAAGTTTTTCGTTTCTCTTCCTTTTGTATTTCAAGAGGATTCACCGATTTTGTATTAGAAGACAAAAAAAAAAAAAAAACTTTATCGTCTGTACACATGCAGTTACAAAGTTGTGTTATTTCCTCAGTTTATATAATTCTGCTTACTACTTAAACTTTTCTGAATGGACTGTTCAATTTTTACAATCACATCAAAGTTCGGATAATATAATATATATTGCACAGCGGTAGGCCTACGTTTCGCATAATGTTCGGTTAAAAGCAAGCAACAATACAACACAATGGTATGCAAATGCAGTTCAAAACAATACCATACAATGTATGCAACAGCAATGCCGTGTAATGCAACGCGATGTGATACAATGCAACGCAACATAACCCAATGGAATACAATACACAAGCATGAAACAATAAAGAAAAAAGGAAAAAGAAGAAAACGAAAGCAAAGTGTACCTCGAGGTCCTTTCTTTTTTGGTTTCTTGGCTTTTTTCGAAGCTAAAGAGGCCAATATTAGCAAAAGAACAAACAAAATCTGCATAGGTCTCATGATGAAATCGTTGAAGTGACCCACTCTAGCTAGAACCGATGATAAGTCCTTGTAACAGACGAGAGGTCTTTCCACTTCTTTGCCCTCCACTTTTAAACCGAATATCATACGGTTGAATTAAAAAATGATGAAAAACAATCATCCCAAAAATTGTAATATGATTCACTTGGCCCGTGAATCTTTCAAGCTAATGTAAACACTTACCATTGTCAGGTCGTGAACTTATATAACTTATCAAAATAGAGGGTACGCAAAATATACGACTTGAATGGCAAAAGGGACACCTTCTTGACCTAAACATCTATTAGAATATATGAAATCAGGGACGAACTTTCACCATTTTAGAGGAAATCGCAAAGCAAAAGGAGAGAAAAAAGAAAGCCCACTTTAGTTTGTGTACGTCTATCTTCAGTCTAAACCTCAAAGAGTTACTTTCTTCCATCATTGTTTGCACATCCCATCTCTTTAAAGTCAAAAGACCAAACAGTTACAACTCTAACGTAAACATCGTAAATAAGCCTTGCAGAAACAGCTTTTGCTTCTTTAGACATTTTATCTTTCAATACTTTTCTGTCATAAACAGGCTCCTCTATGTACATCGTCGTTCTCATTCTATATTCCAGTTAGGTATACACTACACGGAAAGAAAAAGTCGTAGGTTGGAAGTGGTTGGGGTCTTAAAACCAAGTTGAGGTATGTTGCGATTAAATACCATGTAACTATAGATCTATCTATTGGAGGACTTTCCTTTGATGCAATATCACGGCGACTGTCCCATGCAGACGTGTAGAAAGCAGGTGGACTGAGTGGACGATGTCCAGGGGTCCCGAAGATTGCATGAAGGTCCCAACCAAATATTGTTGACAATAGACAAAACAAATTCTCAAAAATTGTAGGACAATAGGTTTGTGATGCCATTAGTTCCCGAGCCCCATAGCGTCCTTGCAATTGTCCACGGGCCCTCGAGGGTCTTTCTGGTGGGATGTTAAGTAACTGTTTTTTTTTTTATTGTATCTCTCTTGTATGTGTGTGTGTGGGGGGGGGGGGGGTACGTCATTACGATCGTCATAAACCTTACCATCACGGTACACACGGCTTCACATACACCGTCAAGACACCCTAGTCTGCATAACACCACTAATGGGATGCTTTGCCACGTGTCATAGTCCGGTGGTACTATACATTACCGCATCTCATTCCTTTTACATCCAGTCGTGCTGCACATCCAGTTTCTTCGGGAAATGGTCACGACGATCAAGAGTCCACGTTTCAAACGCCCACACGACAAAATATTGACGAAGTAGATACTGCTATGAAATCATCTAATGAAGACGGACAAGGAAGAAACGAAGGAAAGATTTCATAAACGTCACACCTTGAAAATCAGGTGTTTTTGAAGGGCATTTGCACTATTAAAAAAAAAACTATTATAAAAAAGGACTAACGTCATTTTATGTCAGATAAATTCACTTTCACTGATTTCATTTCTTTATGCCAGCATAGCTCCAGTATACACACTTAACTTACTCAACAAATTCACATAAAAAATATCTGATGGAATACAATAGGAAAAAAAAAACGCCAACAAGAGAAGCAAGGACGATTAATGATTAACAAAATATGCAATTCCGTTGATGAGTTTTACGATAAATATGTAATGGTGTTAATGAGGTTTTGTTTGTTAAACCTATTTTTCTTTATCTCTTAAAACGCTTGGTGAAAAGTAGCAAAATTGCATCAGTGCACTAGTTAAGACTTCCAACATAACCTCTGACTGGTGGAGGCGTTATGAAAGGTGACCAATGTTAAGCTTATTAGGAATGCAATAAAGAAAAATTGCGATGTAACACTTTTCATTCCACACATAAATATGTTGCGATGCAATGTTACAGTTGACAGTACACCTAATCAGGTATGACGACCTACATAGAGGGAACTTAAACCAGGGAGGTGCTAGAGTCTCCCTGCTTAAACTTAGGAAGTCACATCATCGACCATATTCGAAAAACATTTCATTCTGCCGAGTTTCTCGTGACAAAAACAAACCTTCTCACCATGAATGTGATAAGACAATGTTTCCTTTTCATGTGTATTATTGCCGATACAGTCGGTGCAGGTACAGAAATACGCATAGCTGTACTTCTGGACGAATTCGGCACTTTGTTGGACGTTTCACAATTCGAGCCCGCGATTGATATTGCGTTCAACACTGTGACCGAGAAAGTCGAGAGGGGCGAGCTTTTAAACTTTACGTTTACGAAGTTCTTAAGGGAGACAGTTCTTGGTGGGCCACGTATAGGCGTTGGACTGGTCGCCGATTTAGTGAGGGACTACGACATACACGTGGTGTTGGGACATCCGAAAAGCCTAGAATTGTACGGCATAGGTGATTTGGTTTCTTACTGGAACATCCCGACTGTTACCGGGGCTTCTATAGGGGCGGAGTTGGAGGACCGCTCACGTTTCAAGACTTTAACGCGCACGTCTATGCGCTCAGAAGCTATAGGCTGGTTCATCGTCAGGCTACTTGAAACCTACGGTTGGGACCTATGCAGTGTATTGTACGTACCAGGAGTGTTTACCTTGATATCTGACGCCGTGCAAGGAGTGTTAAACCAAGCAGGTATTATCGTTCATCCCTTCTTACTGGATGTAGAACAAAATGTAACGAGACCTCTACAAGAAGCTCAAGACACATTTCGAAGTAAGTAATAGTGTATTCATTTTAGTCATAGTCATTCCTCTATATGTTTATAAGAATCTAGATACAACTTGCCAGTGATGTTAGTGTGAAAGTTTAGTAATTCAAGTTAAAAATAACTTAACATTACTTTCTATTAATGGTAACATTAAACGGTGATATGACGTTGCCATCATTTGCCATGGGTCTCATTGTAAGTGGATGTATTAAACGACATCACAGAAATGTCTTACATGGATGTTGATTTCCTTCGGAAATCGTTTCTTTCTTAGCTTTTGCAACAAACCATTCTTGTTCATATCGTATTCTCAAAAAAAAAAAATAGGATTGACCTGAAATTCTTAAAAAAGCGTAAGAAACTCTCCCAAACGATTTTCATGATCATTCGTCTGATTATTCGTCTTGGGCCCTGCCAGTGTCTTATCAGAAGACCTCGCCAGTGAGGGGCCCCACCTCCGATGCCCTCAACTTTAGAAAGACCAGTCCGGTAAAATCCTGTCTGCCAAAGCCACAAGTAACAGCACCAAGTTTTCAGAACGAAATTCACATAAGTTTCATTTTAAAACTGATTGCCATGTCAAAAAATTTTATAACAATTTTTGCAATTTATCATTCCTTCATTTAGGTAAGTTCTCCTCACTGTTTTCATTTTTGTTTTATTAATATCTGAGCTACGACGTTGTCAGAAAAGTCGTCCACAAGATACGAAAGAATATAGTAGTGATGCCATATTTACGTCGGTCATATATAAATTGTCACGTGGTTGAAAGTCATTTAAGGGCAGCAACAACAAATAATGATTTTATTTATTTTTTTGTCTTCCTTATTTATTGTAATCTTTATTCGTTGTCAGTTTTTGTTTTGTCGTGCTTTTGACTCCACCATCTACGATGAAAGATGGTCTGGCTAAAAAGATTAAGTAAAGCCAAAGGACCCATGAGAGCACTCCATGCACCGTTGATTCTCTCTTCACGAAAATCCAAAGAATTAAGCACTCAAGTGAGTTGACGGGACCGTCCTCTCTGTCAAAATCGAAGAACAGACATGTGCTTTAAAAAAATGTATCTACATCCTACTTGCCATTGCTATCTTGGGGTATACACCAGTTAAATCACATATCAGCTCGAGAGTCCATACCAACTAACACTCTCGGGTGTCGTAAACAACTTGAGATTATGGGTGCAACCACGAATTCTTAAATTTTAAGACAAAGCAATATTGTCACATGAACATGATTTTCTGGGTTAAAAGGAACGGTATCTCACGCTACTGGAACAACAGAGGCAATTTTGAGCTGCCTACATAGTGATACCAGTTAGTCAGGGGTGGCCAACCTGAGCCCCGTCGCCCATATGAGTCCCACGAAGAGGTGTCATGCGTTCCCCCTCCCCCCTCATCGCTTTTTGAACAGACATAAAACTTGAAAAGAATAAGAAAAAATAAATAAAGGAGGAAAATTAAGATATTTATCTTTGCATAACGTAGTGGTTAAAAAACAAACAAGAGGGCAATCCAAGGAGTTGCGTATCTCATCGCCAACATGCATTGATTTTAATACAGGGCATGCACACAGGGATTTGTAATAGTTTACAGCAACCACATCTCACAGAGACCTAGTTCAGGGAACTGGTGGTAAATGAGTGGCAAACATTCTTCAAGCATAACATGGTGGTAAGCATCTCAATACTGATATCTACTGTAAGGTAGCAAACTTAAGGTTATAGCCTGGTGCTACTAGGCTCAGGTAACGATAACTAATGGCTTAAAAGTATCTGTGCATATTACGCTACATAACACAATTATAACATTGGGTTATTCCATGTAGGTTAGGCTAAGTGGTTAGAGTTAGGGGCAGAATATACGAGCATCCCTCTATGGGTATTTGCACATAAGTCTCCTATTTACCTGTGAAGGACCTGGTTCTGCTAAAATTATTGTTTGACGTAAAAATAATGTTCTCATAAAAGACCTTATCCACAGGTGCCAGTTCTGCAAAAGATGGTTTGGCTAGATTTAAAAATGTGGTGTCTATTGACCCAGATGCTGGCTCTAAGTTTGTTACCAAACAATCATACAATTTCACCACTTTACTATAAGAGTAATATACTGTATCTTCATTATTGTGTTCATAGGAACGGCCTTGCAAAATTTTGAGTATAATGCTTCATTAGCTCTCAAGATATGGTGGAAATACAAATTCTGGGGCAAAATTGGCTTTTTTTCTAAAAACTCAGCAAAATTCACTGGATTTATCATTACAGTAAAATACAGTCACTCTACCATGGGGTACCCCTGGGGTGTCGCTACTCATCCACTCCAAGCGTGCAACCATTCTCCCATGGGTGCACAGTACAATATATAGCTCCACTAGCCAAGTGACTACAATATCTCATCTTGCCCCTATAGGACGATGAGACAATTAAACATGTGTATTTCAATAAGGATTTATTAATCACATTAAACAAGATAAGTAAATGCCTTGCTTTTGACTCCAACATTTGCAATGAAAGATTGCCTTGCTAAAAAGATTCAGTAAAGCAGAAGGACCTATACCGATCCTTCGAACCTTCATTTATTTGTATCCCTCCTACTGACCTACCAATCCACCTCAAAAAAAAAAAAACTTTTAAGCCTCCGTTTGCAAAACCTTGCTTCATTCCATACCACTGGAGAGCTGGCACAAAGAGGAGGATGATAGAGGACAGAAGTGCAACTTGTGTTGCAATTTAGGCAGTTCGAAATTGACAATGTGGCCTGTTGGTTGAAAAGTTGTCCACTCTTGCATATATGATACGTACAAACTATTGTGGATTCGCGTACGCCAGGTAGGAAGAAAAGAATAAGAAATGCAGTATATAAAAAAAAGAAACAATGGAATGGAGACAGAAGGTGAGGAAACCAGAATCAAAGAAGAATGAAACAATAAACTCACTACAATAATAAAGAACAAACAGTAGATTAACTGAAAGAGAAAGGAACAATAGATCGGTTTAAACACAGGAAAACATTTTACTAGATAAAATAGACAGAAACCAGTAGACTAACGGGAATAAAAAAATAAAAAAGGGGATGAAGAAATAAATAGACTGACTAAACAGAGAGACACAATAGAGTGGAGAAAACAATAACAACAACAACAACAGACTAGTTGAAACAGAAGGTACGTTTGTGCTGTGATCACAAACCCCATCACACAGGCTCTACACCAGTAATTGGAATCTTTTGCCACATATCATTATTTCATTAAGACCAGTCGTTTCTGTCCATCCGGTCTTTGGTAAAAGTGGCCATCGAGATCAAACGCCCACGTTTCAAACACCCATACGACAAAAAAAAAATAGCAACGAGAAGTAGATTACACAATAAAATTTCAGCGAAAAAGACGGACAAGCAAAAACTTGAAACTTTTCCAAAACTACAATTAACTAAATAATTGGGTGATTAAATGTCTCGAATTGAACAAATATTTGTAACATGTCTTATTAAAAAAAAGACATAAATTTTGAAATGTTCTTAAAAAAGGTAGTAATGTTACTACATTTCAAACAGACTTAACATTTATCGCGTACCGAAGATACTCCTCCATTTCAGGATAGCTTCATGATTCCGGTTTAGATAGCATCAACAAATTCACAGAAAGAAAAGATAAACTGATATTATACAACAGAAGAAACGCTAGTAGTGATAAGAGCAAGAATAGACGATGAGAATAAAAAATCAATATGTACTCCCGTGAGCTAGTTCAAAATGGCAAGGTAACCTCTGATTGGTGGAAACATCATCAAAGGTGACCAATGTTGAGCTTATGAAAAAGCCATTAAAAAAAGAAAAAAAAAATTGTCAGGTAACCCTTTCAATGTGTTAATAGACAGACAATAGAAATAGCAAAAAAAAAATATATCTCTGGAGATTCAGTCCATGCTGGCAATACATCAGGTGTGACGCGCTACGAGAAAAACTTAACAGCTTGGGGAAATCACATTGGCAACCGTATGAGAGACAAAACTTCATTCTCGTGAAGAAAAAAAGTACTTCTCACCATGAATGTGATTAGTCAATGTTTCCTTTTCATGTGTATTATTGCCGATACAGTCGGTGCAGGTACAGAAATACGCATAGCTGTACTTCTGGACGAATTCGGCACTTTGTTGGACGTTTCACAATTCGAGCCCGCGATTGATATTGCGTTCAACACTGTGACCGAGAAAGTCGAGAGGGGCGAGCTTTTAAACTTTACGTTTACGAAGTTCTTAAGGGAGACCGTCCGTGATGGGCCGCGTATTGGTGTTGGACTGGTCGCCGATTTAGTGAGGGATTATGACATTGATGTGGTTTTGGGACATCCGAACAGCCTAGAATTGTACGGCATAGGTGATTTGGTTGCTCACTGGAACATCCCGATTATTACTGGAGCTTCTATAGGGGCGGAGTTGGAGGACCGCTCACGTTTCAAGACTTTAACGCGCACGTCTATGCGCTCAGAAGCTATAGGCTGGTTCATCGTCAGGCTACTTGAAACCTACGGTTGGGACCTATGTGGTGTGTTGCACCTACCAGGAGTGTTTACCTTGATATCTGACGCCGTGCAAGGAGTGTTAAACCAAGCAGGTATTATCGCTCATCCCTTCTTACTGGATGAAGAACAAAATATAACCGGGACTCTACAAGAAGCTCAAGACACATTTCGAAGTAAGTAATAGTGTATTTAATAGGACTTTTATGCAGGTAAAAGTTTTCAGTGGCTTTAATGGTTTTCGTGGCTTTGCTTCAGCAACAAACCTAGGAACGTATCCAGGGGGCGGGGTTCAGGGGGTTCGGACGACCCCTCCCCCGCCTTCAAGATCTGGAGTTCCGCTCATCCTATGATACAAGGCCTACCTTAGCAACATATGTAATGAGTTTTAATTTGTTGGCCATAATTGTCCGGTAAAATGTGCCACTTGTGGTGCGATCGAACCCCCCCCCCCTCCATACTGAAAAAGTAGCATACGGGCCTGAAATCATTATCGTTAGACAAAAAGTCTCCAAAAATTTTGAGATCACACTTGACGTTTGAACTCATTTAAAACATCAAGGCCAAAGCAATAAAGAGATTCCGGGATCATCTGCAAGGGTACTTCACCTTGGACCCTGCCAATGACTTGCCAGTGAACCCCACCATCAGTGAATGCGAACCCCTCCCGTTGGGTTTGAGTTAGAAAGACAAGTCCAAGTCATGCCTTCGATTTAAATCTTGCTAACGCCCCAGAAAACAACGGCTCGTTTTCATCAAGAAATTCACAAAAGTTGATTTTTGATAATGATTGTGTTGCCAAATGTTCCCAACACAAACAGGTCAATTTATCATCCCTTCATTTAGTTTAAGCTATTGTCATTTTGTTCTTTTTTAAGTATCTTAACTAAACCGTAATCATTACAATTGTCCTTAAGAGACAATAGAATATAACAGTGATGCCATGTTTAACTCAGTCATATATAAAAAAGTCATAAATAAAAATAAATATTATATTACTTCAGTTATGTATAAAAATATACAACTACAAATTGTTTTATTAAAGTAGGCTTATTAAAGCAGTTCATTTTCACCTAAAAAAGCCTAAGGAATTAAGTAGCCTACTGAAGTTGTTTGACTACAGCGTCTTTCACCTGCAAGAAAAGAACATTGCACATGAATTTACAAAAAATGTTTGTTATATACCCTATTGAAACATGCTGAGGTTAAATCACACCTACTCAATTACTTAGTCCATGTCATCTAATACACGACGCGATGTGCTACATTCTGAAGATAAAACAAAATCGTCACAGTAACCTCATTTTCTGAGTTAAACAAAAGGAAAATAGTAGACTGACTAAAAGAGAAATAAATAATAAATTGACTTAAACAGATAAAAACATTACACTGGGTAAAATAGGATGAAGCCAATCGACTGACAAAAACAGAAGAGAACAATAGACTAAAATAGACACAAATAGACTGACTAAAGTAAAAAAGAGAAGAGATAAAAAGGAAGAAATAAAAAATTGGGTGAATTAGGACGAATCAAACAAAGGGAAAAGGAAAACAAAAACAATCGGCAAACTTATAGAAAAAGAAACAACAGACTAACTAAAAGAGATGACAAATAATAGACTGACTAGAAAAAAAATGAAACAATAGAGTTACTAAAACAGAAAAAGTAGTAGATTGACTAGAAAAGAAAGAGACAATGTACCGACTAAAACTAAAGGAAACAATGGATTAACTCAAAATAGAAAGATAGATAGATTCATCAAACAGACAGAAGTATTACATTGGCTGAAACAGAAACAAAGTTTGACTAAAGCAGAAGGAAACAATAGACTGACTACAACAAAAAGAAAGTAAAGACTGACTCATAAAGAGAAAACCAATAGACTGATTAAAAGAGAGGAAAACAATAAATTCAATTAAATAAAAAGAAACAATAGACTTACTAATATAGATAGAAACGATAGACCGATTGAAACAGAAAGAAACAGTAGACTGAAACAGAAAGAAAAGAAGACTGACGCAAGGATAAAGAAGCAACAGACTGACTTAATCGTAACAATAGACTTGCTAAAACAAATAGGAACAATAGACCGACTAAAACAGAAAAAAAGACGATAGACCGACCAAAACAGAAAGAAACAATAGACCGACTTAAATAGAAAGAAACAGTAGACTGAAACAGAACGAAACAAAAGACTGACTAAAAGATAAGGAAAAAATATACTGGCCAAAAGAGAAAGAAGCAACAGACTGACTAAATCAGAGAAAAACGATAGACTGACTAAACGAGAATGAGAAAGAGGCAGAAACATTGGGTGAGGTAACCAAAGTTTCACAGAACATGTGTTTAAGGGATGTCACGTCTCGTAGGTATATTCTTGACATTATCTTTAGTTGCTGGTATCATGCGTGTTTCCATATTTCTCAACCGATTTTTTGTTTTGTTTTTATGAGAATAACCCTCGATCGATTCATGTGACATAAAATGTTCATTGTTTGTCATTGCGAACAAAGATTATCAGTTATGTCTGAGATTGTGGAACGCAAAGCTGTGACGTTTCTGTGCAAAACTTTCTGTACGTAGTTTTATGGATTTAGTTAAAGTTGCTCACCCATAATGATTGACGGAAATGTCCTTGGCGGCGGAATTTTCGAGTTGTTAATTAAGTGTATTCATGCATCGTGTATATAGGGCACTGGTTATTCAAATGTTGGTACCCAGTGGAAAAGGATGGAAGAAAATGTTAACTATTTTGATGGTGTTCAAGAAATGTATGCCGAAATGCCATGTGTGACTCACTGAAAATAATAAAATCGCTTTAAATTTGAATAATAAATCAGGAAATGTAAAAAAAATTACATCCTCAGAGAAAAAGTAGAACAGTCTCTCTGATTACATCTAGGTAATAAGCATGTAATTTGTACACGTGATAGATTGCACTTTAGAGTGAAAAGAGAAGTATAGCATTGACAGGAAGTGCAAGAAAGAAAGAAAGAACAGAACGGCAAATTAAAAAAATATACTGGTTGCAAAGCAATCGAAAGAAATAATCGCACAATAGGAATTTTCCCCAGGAGGCCTATAAGATTTCATAGCTGTTCTTCTGTTTTGCTTCCGCCTTAGAATATCCATTGGTGATGGAGATATTCCGACTATCTTCAACAGTTTACAATGAAAAGCTGACTGACGTCAACTTGTTTGTTTAAGTCCGTGCCGAAGGTTATAAAATTGATGCTGTATCCCCATTTTTTTTTTTTTTTTTGCCCATACTTGTAAAATTCTTGGAACGAACGTGAGACTTTAAACATAACTTTCCATTCATACTGGATGTCTGAATTTAACTTCTGATAGTGTGTGAATTGATGGATACCGGTGTATTAAATTGGATAATGTAATTTCCGCGTCACCAACTCAGTTCATAGGGTTCTATGTCTTTCGTCTCTATTTGATTCTGGTTGTGTTAGTTTTGTTTTTCCTTCCTCACTTTTATTGGAGCATTCGTTTTCCTTCCATCTTTTTCTTTTTTCATCACCTGTTGTGTGTCATAGATTGTCGCCTGTGCAATTAAAACAAGTTCGGCAAGCAAAGCGCGCGCCTTTCTTTCCCTGACAAAATAAAAAGAAACAAAAAGACTATGTGAGTCCTTGTGATAATCTCATATTTTCCACAACACAGGCACTGATTGGCCGATTTTTTTTTTTTTTTTAAATAATCGTTGGTGATGTAAATTTTCTTCTATAAGAGTATGAACGAACATATAAAAATGTAAGTCCACACATAGAGGCAACGAAGAGGACAGGTTTTATGATAAATTACTTTTTTCCCCCATGAGACAAATTCATCTGTCCAGGAAAAGCAGAGAGGGACGAGGATAGAGGCGAGGAACCTTAGAGAACTGTGTACAAAGGCAATAAAGGCAGTGGGAGAAAAGACACTAACAAAATATAGAATGCTCCCTGAGACTGCACAACGAGCATCAAAATGAATGTGCAAATTAGTGTGGTTTTTCTTTCTATCTTTGTGAGTTCAATGGGTACCGATACTCACACAGAGGTGCGCATCGCTATACTTTTCAGCGGTTTCGGTTCGCGATTGGACGTTTCGCAACTGAAGCCCGCGATCGACGTTGCGTTCGACGAAGTCGCAGAGAGAGTCGAGAGGGGCGAATTTTTGAACTTCACTTATACTAGGTACGTGAGGGAGACCGTCCGCGGTGGGCCGCGTATTGGCGTTGGACTGGTCGCAGATTTAGTGAGGGACTACGACATACACGCGGTGTTAGGTCATCCGTCCAGTTCCGAGATGTACGGTATCGGTGATTTGGTCGCCCACTGGAATATTCCTGCTATCACAGGGGCGGCCATTACTTCCGAGTTGGAGGACCGCACGCGGTATACCACTTTTACCCGCACGTCTATGCGCTCGGAGGCTATAGGCGGCTTCATCGTCAGTATTCTCGAAACGTACGGTTGGAACTTATGCACGGTGTTTCATACCAGTGGCGTCTTTACGTTGATATCCGATGCCATCATTGGGGTGTTGGACGGTAGGGATGTGATAAATAAACCTTTCTCTATCAACCTGGAACCAAATGTAACGGTACTTCTTCAAGAGGCTCAGAGCATTTCTCGAAGTAAGTAATAAAAATGTACCTATACGCAATAAAAGATACCTTTAAATTTATCGACATCTTATATTCTTATTATCGTGAGGATATTTCCAAGATTTAGTTCAGTCGTAAAGGTAAGTTTACACTAAACTGATGTTTTCTTCTTTTTCTTTTTTGTTTTATTTCTTTGTTCCATCTTTATTGCTCTTCCATTCCATTTTGCTTCATTTAGTAGTCAAATACTCTACGTAGTCATCTCAGAGAATAGCGTCTTCTTTCGTAAGCGTTTCTGTAAACAATATGAAATATGAAAATGCTGACACATTCATTTCATCATATATTTGGTTTTGAACATTGTCAAAATACACAGGCGAAAGTGACATAATACACACGTAAAATGAAATGAAGTAAACGCAGCGCACAGAATGTTTCTTTTAATAGGTAAGACATGTTGGTATGATTGCACTCCGACTTCTTTTTAAAGAACAATTTATATGTTTTGGCTACATTTGAAAACATTTCAGGATAATTTACTATGGACAGGCATATACCGGTAGTGGACGGTATACCAAGTGACGATATGAATTAGCTAAGTAAATAATATTGGACTATTTAGTGAAGGCCTTCTCGTATTATGTAAAAGATAAGTCTTCAGAGGAACGGTATTTTGAGGAAGTGTGTTTTGGGGAAAGAATATAAAATTTAAGTTTATACAAAGAAATTCATTACACAATGGAATGTCATTATTTTATCTTTAAAAGAAAATGCAAACATTTCATATCAAAAATTAAGAGAATGTGTCTGAGAGATTCTGTGTACCCGAGTGCACTTCAGATTATTTGTGAAGGATACGACATGAGTAACACTGAGTTCACCCTTTGAGGTGACCGCAATTAAAGTTATTATCTTTAACTTTCGTACCGTATATCAGACCAAATGATTTTGAAAATGAAAATAAAAAACCTTTTGCGTGGATTGGGCAGAATTTGACAAAAAAGTACATAATGATAGTCACTCTCCCAACAGGAGAAATGTCACACCGTGATCTCAAATATGATACTTTTTTTCCGGTCGTGACAACTTTGGAGGAAAGCTAATGAGAAACAAATTGTGTCTTTACAATTAGCAGAAGTAATGACCAAGACTGTGACATATTCCGACGGTCCAGTTAAAATCAAAGTTGTTTAGGAAGTTTGGTTTTATTTTTTTATCAAAGTACAAAATGAAATTTGTTGGACTTTCCGTAATTTAGTTTTGATAACGAAGACAACTGCGGTTATATTGGACAACAGTTTTCACAGAGGACTGAAATCCCTCAAGACAGATTCGAGTGTCAAGGGCATATCGGATAGTATTTTCATTCTCAGTATTTAGAAAAACTAACAAACTGTTACAATCACGAAAAGTAGTTACTAAGATAGATAACGTTCTGTTGATCAGATGATAGTCAATTCGGAGAGTAAGAATGTGTAGGCCTAAAAGGGTTCATAGAGTGACTCTATTTACGAAATATCTGTAAACGTGTTTTTTTGTTTACACCCGTGGAATTGTTTAGAATTAAATCGAGGAGTTGAAAATCGACTTCGGTTTTATTCAAATAGAAGAGAAATTTTGTCTTCCATCCATAGGTACCAGTTTTGCGCCACAAAACTTTCCCAAAATGAGTCGCAAATCTCAGAAGGATCAATTGTAGCCCCCAGATACAATAGTTCTAAACGTATACTGTTGGCTAGGCCTTGAACAAAATCATGAACTTCTCTGAACGGCAATATAGAACAACCCATATAGCCTATTGCTATCTAGTTTGCGACAGCCACCCAGTCGTAAAGACAAGTCCAACGCGTTACGTCATATTGGTAGAATTATATGCCACTGTCAGTAAATACTTCACGTAAGTTGTTTCTCTTATGAGAGACCTCACATTGCCTGAGAGTAATTTCGAATACGTACGAGACGCTACACTCTAATAAGAAGGCCTCTCTGTAAAACATGGTGATGGACACGAATCACTACATGTAACCTGTAGGTGTGGGTAAGTTGTTAATAAGTGCTAACGTAAGTTAAACTACCTAATTTTGGTGTTAATTTAATGCTCATCCCCAGACATCGATAGAAAAAAATAGAACTAGTAAATGAGCAAAGTTTGAAGAGACTGTTTCAAGACTTGACATGTGTTTTTCTTTTGCATAGAATACATAACACCTACATAATTTTCATTTCCAAGGGGGATGAAAGATCAAAGGGTTCACTCATCTCGCCTTGATGGAAAAGGCAACTCATCGTTTTGCATCACTAAACAAAAAAAAACTTAGGCGTCTCTTTTCAGTAACAGTTCCGCGAAATGTCATTGGTTGAGAATTTCCAGAACTGGTCTGAATGTTAGAGACGGATCACGTGATCTAATTAACTCCGTTGGTTGCGCACATACTGAGAAGTGTTGACAACCCTGTGTAAATCCCTACCCACTCCAATTTATCATTTTTGAGTTTTTGCAAATATCAATTAAATTGAGAACGGCTGCATGGACAAAGTTTATATTTCTATTTTTCAGTAGGATCCAATCCACTTCTATTTCTGGTATGTATTTATGACCTCCACAAGTGTTCAACTGTCCTGAACTTTTGTCTCTTTTCCGATGAAACCAGCATTCCATTTAAGAGTAACGATTCTAAAGTATCTGGTAATATTTTGAAATAGAGAGCTCGTGGTAATTTCTGACTGGTTTAGTGCGAAAATGTTGACGCCTAATATTAGCAACACCCACTTTAATTGTTTTTCTTACTTGTCATTCATGAGCTCTCGCTTTTAAATCTCTCTTTGAACAATTCGATTTTTTGTAGGAGACTAGCAGTGCTAAGTTTCTCGGGGTCATTCTTAAGATGGAAGATTCATATTGATTGCATTTGTAGTGAGGTGTCTAGAACTACCGCTGTTCTCCGTACAATCAATTTTCTTGCTGGGCACCAAATCTCGGCACCGCTTTTATCACTTTTTATAGTTTATCCTTATCTCTCGTACATGTAACCTCTCGTACATTTCAATGGATTATTCACCCTTCACAAAAAAAAAGATGGTACGTCGTATAGCCAAGTCAGATTATCTGAGTAATACTAATCCTATTTTAATAATACTTCGAAGTTTTAACTACAACTTGGAATATCCATTCATAAATTCATTTATTCTTTCATAAATTTCTGCCATCTGTGTTTGATTCACCATTTTCCCCTGAACAACTCTTACCATAGCCATCTTACCAGACCTTTGAGGGGATTCATCTCATTGAGATGACGTGTCTAACCCTGAATACGATAATCAGTTAGGCATACTGGTGCGTTACTTTGCAATGATCTCGCCGCTGACTTGAAATCGTTACCGACCCTGTCAACATTCATAAGGTATTTGGAAGGGTATTAGTTTTCCACTTAACAACTTTTAGATAGTAGGTAACTTCTCGTTTTAAGGCTGCTTTTTTTTTTTTTTTGCACCATGTGGAATGGATACGGCGGATGTGGAACGCGTGTTCTGGGTCACGTGTCTCTGTCAATTGGCGTTACTTACGATTTCAAATATTCTATCCCCGAAAAAAAAAATCTACAGAACTTTAAGACAGTACTTTCGTATGTACATTATAGAGGACTTTATCATGTGGTTCACTCTAATTCTTCTAACTTAAGCACCCTTATTCGTTTGCAAAATCTGCAAAAGCCTGCAGTGAGAATAATTTGTAACCCATCTGATCGTGACCACGCTTTTTTTTTTTTTCAACGAGCTCAGTCTATTACAATGACAATTTTGACGTCTCTCAATACGAGTTACGAATCTTTATGTTCAAATGAAAGTAAACTTTGTTACCACCACCGTTCTTCTCCAACTTTGTCACTTCAACTTCTAACATTCATCGATACAAAACAAGACAAGAAACCAATCTATACTATCCGCATATCTATTCAAGTTTTCAGATTCCACAGTAAAATGGGTCAATGGTCCTTGACTCTAGAACAATTCAAGGAGAACGTTTAGCCTCAAATTCCCTCGCTCAGTTTAAAAGAAAAATGAAAAGGTTTTTAATTAACTGACATTTAGTGAGCGCTTAGTAATTTTTGTTTAAATAAATGAGGGAGCGGAATATACGAGGGAGGTTTCAAAAGGGCAGTTGCATTCTGTTTTACAGTTGTTGTAAGTTCACTTGATTTTCTTTGTTGCGTCTGTGTTTCGGTCGCCTGGCCATTTATAAGCATTCCTTCTGCCAGGTTTCCTCCAATTTTTGTCTCTGTAAATTCTTTCAGATCTTTCAATTATCTATCTCACCTTTTTATGCTAGAAATAAAGAGTTTCAATTTCAATTTTGTCGTTATTTTGTCCTTTGTTTTCTCTTGTCTTTTCGTTTCTGATGAACCTGCTTTGTAAAAGCTTTAGCTTATCGAGGTTCTCTATGCTTTCCGTCTCTTTATCCATGTAGTTAATCAGTCTGTACTTGTTTTTTTAAGAAAGCGAAACAAATAAATGAATCAATGAATAAATGAGTAAATCAATCAGTCAATCAATATATAAATAAATAAATCAAACAATCTATCACTATATGTCCCCTCTCAATGTTGTGTACACGCTACTTTAGTCTGCAACTTCACCAAATTCAGGTTTGAAAACTCTGTGGATACCTTTCGTCGATTCCCTTGTTTATTGTTTATATGCACTAATATGATGCAGAAGTTTACCACTAAATGTTGCGTGGATGCAAACGGCCTTTGCTAGCCTGCGTATATAGGTAAGGAGAAGCATGGGGTCCGGGGACTTAGCTTCTCCAGTAATCCATGTTTTGACTCAGATTATTTTTACTCTTAGACTTGCCAGAGAAAATCTGTTCGATTTTTTTACAGTAAGTCGCATTGTTTATCCAAAGGATCCCTTCTAAGATCCTTCCCATAATATCTTATTCAACAAGTCCGTCATAAGCAAACTTTTAACTCTAGGCCATGGTTCACAATAACCAGCTTGATGTTTGCAAAATCCTACGCCGACAGTTTGTGTACAATTTCCCGCTGAGATGCAAAATACGTCAGCAAGACGCAATAATTAGCTGTATGGAAAAATAGAAACATAATAACAATAATGTACCGTGCATCCTTCAACCAGTCTATCATAAACATATATACCGTAATTAAAACGAAAAAGTCGAATCAAATTTAAGCCAGAATTCCTCCAACATTTTTGAAGTCCATTACGTCATTCTAGATTTTGAGAACCTTCATTCGATAAAGCATCCACTCTAGAAATCAAATTATAGATAAATTAAATAGAAGTACTTCTAGTAACTTGAACCGTGTGCATGTAACATGCAATGCTCATGTCCATCCATCTACGGTATTCAACGAAATGTCTGTTTTCACGTGACGTTTACATTGTATCTCAAGGATACGGATTAGTACTTTAGACATTACAAATTTCTCTGTTTTACCTAACGATGTATTTTTTTGAATGAATTTACAAATCTCTTGATTTCAGTGGTTCTCTCTATTGGTCAGAATTTTCTTCTGATCTGCTTATGGTCTCCGTTTTTCACCTGGTATTTGCACACAAGTAGAATCGATTAAAAAAGTCCTCATTGTTTTGTCATTAATCTATGTGACGTAAAGTTCCACTTTACATTATCGTCCATATCGTAAGGCCGTTTCGCCCTGGATCCGAATAATACACGGAGTTAGTCTAACGACATCTACGGGTGTTGCCTCTGAGTTCACAATGTATGTGTCTTGCTTTGGGTATCATCAGAACAGTTCTCCATCCATCTATCCATCTATCCATCCATTCACCCATCTTTCCATCCATCCATTCATCCATCCATGCATCATCCTTGCATTATTCCATTCACCCATCCATTCATCCATCTATCCAACCAACCAACTATCCATCCATCCAAACTTTAGTGCAATCTCTTACATATAATCGACAATGATACTGCATGGAAAAACGAGATATAATTGATAAAAGAACGAGATTGTAGGGTAAGCAACAAGATACTCCAAAGAACTTAAAATACAATTTTGCGAAGAAAGAAAAACGACTAAAAAGGCAAACTGAAGTTCTCTGCAATCTGTAATAGTTTGTATTGATATGATATCTGAGATGATTTCAAAAAAGTGATGCTACTCCTAAGTTTCACATGAGAGTGCTATTTGGGGATAAACAGCAGTAAAAGTTGTTTGCGGACGACTACTTTTAAGATTTCCCCAGAATTGTCTCTTCAGTAGAACATAAAATGCAAAAGCGCCTGACCTGGAAGTAACTTTTAATAAAAAACCGATGATTTCAAGGATTACAATTTGTTTCACCATGCAGATGAGATTCTGATAGGCCCACACCTGATGGAGGCAAAGTAATCGAAGGTTGCAGCTTCAATTGTTGGAATTACAAGGCTCGTGATTTGCGTGCTATAACAATTTTCAGTTTTACTACACCTATTAGATCTACGTCAAACGGTAGGCTACCTGATGATACTGTAGCTCAAATTTGTCAAAATGTTTAACCTCCCAATGACAAGAAACCTTTAATTAATACCCCTTCTTAAAGCACCTATCTACTCGTGCTAATCGAACAGACTCGAGCCCATTTATTAGGTCTGAAGCATAACTTACCCTAACTTTAAGTTTGATAGCCAACCAGTGATATCGCAAAATGAGCCAATGGCAATGTCGTGAACAGCATGAGACCTAATGAAAATAATTGCCGACCGTCGACTAGGTCTGTAGTAACATTTTACCTAAATTTTATTTTTCTGACATATTGGAATTATGTAATCCTGCGAGAGTACTGCTCAAGATATAACCAAATTACTGAAGACCTTACCCAACACGGTAATTTGTAGGATTACTGCCCGTTTGAACGTAAAAGTTAGGCGTATCCTACTCGATGCACAGAGTCTGTGCCTGTTACATATCCTGCATGTACTTAGTATGATCGACAAGGGGTTGTCGATAGATCACTTAAGATCACGTCACGTAGGTAGCTGTATGCATCCGCCTCACTCATACAAAATGTTCAAAATCGAACACCAGCATTTACTGATTTGTCAATACTTGTAATCCCTGTATTGCACTTAATTTGGGAAACAAATTTCACGAGTTCATCAGAAATGATTAGTGACGTCAGTTGAGAAATAGATGGTCTATGTTTTCACGGCGTATGAGGAGTGGTTAAAACTAAGTGCACTCAAAACAAAGGCTTAACATAAGAAATTCGCAAAAGGAGAGTATGGCTGCATTAGATTACGATATGCTATCCAAAAAAGTACCTTGTATCATTTTTTTTTTCAAGTGAGTTACGCTTTTTCTCAAGAACTGCAGTTTCAGTATTAATCTCTGAAGTGAAATAAGTAGCAATGTTTTAACTCCGTTCATGTACATGAACACATTACAAAAAAAAAAAAGACAGAGGTGGTTCCGCTGAAATTTTAAAAGGACACGGAGAGAATGACGAAGTGAACCTTCACGTGAACACGTTAATTAAACTTGACCTGGAGATTGGTCACTGGTCTGTGAAAAAAAAAGTCAAGAGAGCAGAGACTAACTCTATAGTGACCTCAGACAGGGTGCTGTTTCTAAAGAGTGATCTACAGTAGAATCACCCTTGGAAAATAAAACCGAACGCAGATTTAGACCAAGGACGAATTGCATGATTTTCATGGGTGACTAAATTAACAAGACCATTCCATATGCCATATGTTTACAAACGTCATGCCGAGATAAATGTATTTGCATATTCCTTTTTTGAAAAAAATCTGTGCTTACCTAGTGTAGACGATACTATTACTTGAGAATACATGCCTTCTCAGAATACGCAGAATTCTAAGGAGGAATGTATAATACAGGACTATAGATATGGCAGAGCTATAGGTTACCCAGAATCGGTATAATGGCAATTTTCCATTTAATCCATCATTTTGAACGACTTTTATCCTTTCAGTATTTCCATGCTCTAAAGGATAGGAGCGAATGCCAACTGAAAAAAAAAGAGTTTTCCTAGTTATTAATGACTTTCATGATTCTATTAAGTCTATACCCGTTGGACGATCTTTAAAAACAAATTATGGCATCTCGATAATTTTGTCATGATCGGAGGCAGTATTGAGAACAATCGTCTATATATACTAAACCTATAGTCTATACATGGCGGGTTTCCCTCTCTTAACGAGAGATAGGCCTATCTACGCTGACTTCAGAACAATCACTAGAATGCGACACTGCCCCTATACCCATCCGGTCTACTTAAACACCAACGCAAAAACCAACAGCATCAGACTATCTCTTGTTGTCACTTATCGTTCCTTTCAAACCACCCCTTCCACCCCCTACCTGAATCCTGATTCATGTTTTATCTGAGATTTTCGTAGAGACACCTGTTAACTGTCTATAGTCAACCTCGTGATGTGAGCTCTTTGCTTGAAGATAGGAGAGTCGATCCGTGCCCGGGTACAGAGCACGTTCTCCCTCACACTCAACTTGGTCACGGTTTTACATACATTACTCATTAAAAAATAATCCAAGCCAATAAATAAATGGAATAACACAATCTTTGTTTTGATTTCCAAATTCTTTCGGTATTTCCTTGTTTGTCATTCCTTGACATGATTTTGGCCCCCAATTTTCCACTGGCTCCCCTGGACATTTGTATTCCCTGTCCTCCGTCGAAACCCCGCCAGAAAAATAGACAGCCCGGCCCCATGCCTTCCAAGGATGTGTCTGATGGTGATAACGGTTCATAATAAATGTGTCATAGTAAATGTTTGACCTATTCAACATACCTTCCTGGTTACAGCAGAACGAAGCTCTATAAAGGTTTTCGTTAAATTGTGATTTATCTTCAATGTTTTCCATGTCGTTGAGTTGCAATCATTCCAACCCACATTTGTACAATATTGTTTTAATGATCTTTGGAACTTGAGGAGTTTGACACATTTCATTCCTGCTTCTAAGACAAGGAAGGAGCTTTTGTCGTAAATATTTGCCACTTTGAAAGCGGATGGCGACCGCAACCTAACTTAATTACATTGTGCATAACTCTTCATGATGACTCGAAAGGGAACAATGGAGCCAACCTGCAATTTGAAAGTAATTTCAAAGTGGTTAACATTTGAAATGAGGAAGCATTAAAATGACTTGACACAGCTTACAAAGAACACACACCTGAGAAGAGCGTGTTGTGTAATGGCTTCCTGAAGCAATTTTGGTGTTTTACAGCCACTGCATCGAAACCTTTCGAAATCACAGACCGTGGGTACATATGAAATCGATGAAACTGTTAGTTCTCTTACTGCTGATGAGTTTTTAGACATACCTATAACGTCTTTTCTATCGCTGACATCATTCTGACCTAAAGAGAAGCTTAGACTCCTACCTTTGCTTTTTTCTTATTTCTTATTCAGTTTCTCTATTTCTCCTCATCCATCGAGTGATTAAGCAATTTTTCCTGCCTCTTCAAAGATGTCTTATTGACTTTCATTTACTTACGGCTTGAGTATGTTTTAACTAAGTATTTATTTTTCAGATGAGGTAAATTTGCATCTACCGATGTGTACGTGAGTGTTATAGCCTTTCAAATTATTTCATGCAAATTTATTGAAAAAGAGAGAGAGTGATTATTGCTCCAAAGAGAGGGATTGGGACTTTTGTTAGTCTTTTAGAAACGTATTTTTTTTAAAACTGGACATATTTTGTGAGTTTTACGTAAAAAACGGATGGCATCATTTAGCCCACGCGACAGTTGCAGTGATAAACAATCACAGAGAATCAGATGTCAATATTTGACTTAAACGTGTCCCACACTATTTTTGAAGAAACAGATTAATTGAAGGGACCCTGTCAAGACTCCACGAACAGCTACTCAATCGCATTTCGTGTTTATTTCACTTCACGTTTCTTTGGTGAGTACCACTGAAAAGGAATTCCTTGAACTTTACACAAGCTTAATCAGCTCAATGTCGTTCGATAATCTCAGATACAGATTAGTGGCTTTTGTTTGTCTGTCGGCATTTTGTGATTGTCTTCCACCGGAAGTCAAACTTGGATTATTGTTCAATGGAAACGGATCGGTTTGGACCAAAGTCAATTAAAACCACCTGTCGATATAGCCATAGAATGATCAACGAAAGGGTCCAAGATGGTACCTACCAAAATTTTTCAATCAGAACCGTTATGAAAGAAACAACAATAAATTGTTTCGCGGAAGGGCCCAGTTTGGGCGTTGGTCTGTTCAGTCAAATGGTCCAGGAAGATCAGATCCATGTTCTCATAGGACACGTCTGTAGCGTCGAGATGATAGGCATCGGTGACTTAGCGGCCTTTCGAAACGTCCCAGTAGTTACTGGAGGAGCAACAGCGAATGATTTCGATCATAAGAACAGATTCTCTACACTGACAAGGACCGCCTACAAATCCGAATCAATTGCGAATTTTGTCTCGTATTTTCTCTGCTTAAATGGAGACGTTGTTCGATGCTGGTTCGT